>SRSE01001446.1:0-87607 GCA_005024645.1 Planiliza haematocheilus
TGTTTAGTAATGACTGGACATGTTGCTCAGGTGTCGTCCTATCACAGCACCACGCTGGAGTTCACTGAGCTCCTGATAACGACTCATTCTTTCACTAATGTTTGTAGAACAGTCTGAATGAATAGGTGAGTGATTTATACACCTGTGGTGATTAGAACACCTGAATTAGATCATGTAGATGGATGAGTGAAGACTTTTTGTATCTGAGCTTTATTTGAGGTTAGATCTATTATTTGATGGATCGTTTTACTCGTTTTAATAGTTTAAGATGAGTTTTTGCAGAGCAGAAAATGGTTTGGTTTTATGATCATTACAAAGAGCTCTCAGTCAGAACACTTATTCTCTATATGTACTCATGTATTTGTTGTTTCACTGCTGTACGAGGCTTGAACTCAAACTCACAACTAGAAGATGTTCAAAATCACCCAGTCTTTATTTCTAAGGATAAATAAGAATCACGAACAAACACTATAAGAAAATAAATGACTAGGAAAACACAGAATCACTATGTACGAGGAGGAAATAAGACGACCAAAGACTAGAACAAGAAAAAGAGGAAAAAACAGAATCAAACAATGACAGGAAATAAACGCTCAAGGTAAACATTGACCTGACAGAGACAGCACTGGTTCTACTGGATGAACTGGCTCTATATATACATGCTGGGGTAATTAGACTCAGGTGAAAGCAATCAGGGCGGGAGCATACAGGAAGGACAAGCTAACGAGAAGACGTGAGGAAACTGTTAACAAAATAAAAGTCCTTTACATCCTCCCTATGATAAAGCCATGTTTCTCTGCAGGGTTCTGGTTTCATTGTGTCCCACATCCAGGCTCATCTACACGCCTGTGATATCCCACATAATGCAGGTGAGCTGAAGCATTAAAGAGGAGTAATGTGTGCAGCACCGCTGTTTAGAAAACTGTAAATGAAATCATTACTTTGTTTGTTCTCTTGGTGCAAAACCAATTTGTGAGAACAAATGACCTGGAGCTTCCTCGGTGAGCCAGGCTTGCAGCGATACATCCTAGCAACAACACGGCGGGTGGTTACCGGGACGTAGGCTGGCACGTGACGTGGATGCGTGAGGCAGCTGGAGTAGCTCTGGATGAAACCACCCTGATAGCTCCTTAAAGCACCGTGCCGTGCAGGGATTCGTTTAGAGGATCACTACAGTAAACAGCAGCTCCTTCTACACCTGCCAGAGGAGGACGGATGAAACATAAACTGCTACAGAAACAAAACAGCTACACCGGCGTTTGCTGCAGCGTCCTCAGAGACAGAACAGTGAGGCTGAACAATCAGCAGGCCAGGACTATGATTACAGTGAAGGTGGCTGAGCCTTGCAGCAGCTTCTGGCTTTATTAACAGTAATGTTTTCACACTTGAGAGACGCTTATTACAACAATGAGGCTGATTTACACCACAGCACCAGCTTCTATCTGCTTTAAGATGAAAGAGAACATGCAGGAAAAACAGGCAACTTTGCTTTTGATTAATGAGCAAATGAAACTCCAGTAATGTGTGAAATAACTTAGTCGGCTCATTAATAACATGTATGATGTAATAAAATAATAATAAAAAAAGAGCATATATGCTGTGAGCTGGAAAGAGGCTGATTGCTTCTGGAGGCTTCATCCTTCAGACCGTCGCAGCGCTGAGCGCCAGAAACCAAACGATGAGAAGACAATCATTCCAGCAGACAGCAGTTCACACCTGGCTAAATGCTAACACATGCAGCTGTAACTCTGTGTGTTATCATGGTAAAGGTGACATCACATGCTCAGCTAAGACATAATCACCAGCCAGTTAACTTGACTCCCTGATGAGACGTGCTAAATATGCTAACATCGGCTAACTGCTGCGTTTAACGCTGATTTAACTCAACACTATTATGTAACACCAAGCAGCAAATGAAACAACACGTCTGAGGAAGAATCATAAATGGCATTTTTACGTGTTGGTGAAGACGCAGAGCAGAGCGGAGCACGGTGCTAGCTTCAGTGCTAGCATCGGTCTGTTAGCATCGGTCTGTTAGCGGTGAACATCTCTGAGAGCTCCACACCCTGATGATGCTCTGTTCAGTTGGTGTCCTCTGCCTCCTCTCTCGTCCTCTTTCTAGCAGGAAATAAAAATGTTTGAGGAAAGCGGCGGCGTAAAGAAAGACCAAACGTTTCTGTTTAAAAGCTGTTATTTCAGAGTTTAGCCTGAGCGTGCAGAGCGCCGCTGCCACCACCACCGCCGCCACCCGCACAAGGACAACTTCAGCATTTCTCTGTGGATGTAAGCGTGGTAATTGATTTCCCCTTGAGTGTGGACCTTGTAGTTGTTAGAGGATTTATGGCTGTGTGTTTGGATGGAAGCTCTTCTGTGTTTTCAGCCCATGAAATGCAATTAGCTTTATCCACAGGGATGTAAATGCAGCTCCCTCTCTCTGACATGCAGACACTGAATTAACGGCTTTCTCGGACAGAGCGTCCAAGAAGGAAAAAGAGGAAGGACCGCTGAGCCTTTGGTTCGTTTTGTCCAGTAATGAGGCGACTGGCCGACTCCTCTTTACTCCTCTTTACTCCTCTTTACTCCTTTTTTTAATGTTCCCATCATCATGACCATAACCTCCAGTTTCTATCCACTGGAGACGCAAAGACACAGAGATAAGAGTTGGAGGATCTAACTGAAGCTCTAAAAATAAACCTCTATAATTAATTTATTACCATTAATCATTCATGGATTTACTGTAACAAGCGGAGGCACAGCATGCCAAAAGAAATGTAACTAAATAATTAAGACTTAGAGAAAAAAGAGAAAGAGAAAGAATCACTTTGTCCTGCAGAACATTTCCCGTCTGTGAGGGAGAACAATGCAGTGGCAGCAGAGATCTGACCCACGCTTTACTCATGATTCATTTAGAGCCTCAGGAACACCTGAGACACCTGAGACACCAGCCAGGACCCTGGTCCAGTCTGGAGCCACACTCCTAAAGTCTCTGATCCACAGAGGAGGAGGAGAGTATGGTTTAATTAGATGTTAAGATGCAGCAGAGACGGGACGGACTGGAGGAAGTAATGAAGACACAGAGAAGAAAAGGATGGAGGAACATGCAGACTACGAGCAGAAAGGAACCAGATGGAACATGGATTAGAACCCAGAACCTTCTGGCTGTGAGGCATCAGAGCTAACCATGACTGAAAGAAGAAAATAAATCAATATAAAACGTTTAAAGTGAATAAATACACACGTTGTCCTTGATTGCTCATAAAAAAAGACTGCACTCGTCTCAGAGAGCGTTTTAATCGTAGTTTACTGCTTCATGATGAACAGGTTTGTTAAAGCTTTACTTTAAAGGGTCGTCACACATTAACAGGAGGAAAGGTTATTGATCTACAAAAGGCTTAAATATCACCAGGAATGAATAAAGGCATCAATTAAAGGTTCATTCTGCAGAAAACGGTGCATCTTTACTGTGAAGTCCGTCTGAAATTCAATCTGTATCTGGGCTATGATATATATATATATATATATATATAAATATATATATAATCTCCCTAATGATCAGTGTAGAAATATGAATTAGATTCATATTTAATTTTCATATTTATGTTGAATGAAATGGAGACATGGTCATGATTAAGTCATATAGAGGGATACATATTAAAATAACATGTATTACTATGAATATATATATATTCATGCTCGTGTCTGGTAACATCTCATTAAGAGTCATTTTCAAACCATCTGAATAGTCCTCCAACCACTTCACCTCCACATCTATGACTGCTGCTACTCCTCCTGTCAATCACCACACAAAGCCACGCCCCCAAGTGATCTGATTGGCCCTGCAGATCTTTGCAGGAGCAGAATCAGTTCCCAACGGAGAGACTCCAGATAAACTTTACACCACAGTAAATGTGTGGGCGGGAGGAATAATAATATAATAATATAATTAATAATATATATATAATATAATATAATAATATAATATATAATAATATAATATAATATAATATAATATAATAATATAATAATATAATATAATATAATATAATATAATATAATATAATAATATAATAATAATATAATAATATAATATATAATATAATATAATATAATATAATATAATATAATAATATATAATATAATATAATATAATATAATAATATATAATATAATAACATATAATATGCATGTAGTGGATGACAGATGGCCTCAGATCTCTTGGTGCTTTCACACATAGAACCTTTTAAACATTGAGCAGCATGAAGCATCTGGACTGAGCTCCAGCATCAGCAGACAGCGTGCAGATGTTTCCTCCCTCGTTGGTTTTAAACACGACGCTCCGCTCTGTTCAGACCTACCTGCTCACACCGTGTCACTGCACTGCAGCACGGCCACATATTTCAATCCATCTCCGTCTGCACTTTGACAAATCAGCCTCTTGTTCATGGAGTCCAGTCCCAGTGTTTGTGCTGCTCCTCTGCTGCAGAGCCACCATTGTTCACTGCGCTCTGAGGCTGAGGCTGGAGCTCTGTGATGAATGGTGTCACCTCTTGACAATAAACAGCCACAGCCTCTTTCACACAGCAGATATGGATGTCGTGCTGGACTGCTCTCAGCCGACACAAAGAGCTGCTTTCCCGTGCATGCACAAATAATGATGATATAAAATGTATGTCAAACACGCTGTCTTTCACCTCAGAGTGCTCTTCTAGTGGCGCTCCTGTTTACAGTCACAACAAATACTGGTCCCTCTCGTATATGAAAATAAAAAACTATAAAGGAGGCTGATGCTCTTTCTCGTCAGCGTTGGGTTGTCAAGACGAGACGCGCTGAAAGCTTTTCAATGATTTGATTCCAAAGCAAAGCTTTCAAAGAGCAAAGGCTGCATTTCTGACTCACCATCGCATGTCAGGACTCATATAGACAGATCAGCCATAACATTATGACTAATACCGTGCAGGTGACTCATCAGAGAATGGACATGGGCCGTCTGAAGGTGTCCTGTTGTTAGTGGGGGAGGGGCCTATGTGGCTGCTGCCATCAAGGAGTGTCATTGCTATGGGGTGGGGGTGCCTGGTCTGGTCTAGGTGGGTGCTACATGTCTAAGTAACATCCACACCAATGAATGAAGCCAGGTCCAGAAGTTTCCCAGGGCTGTCCAACTGATCCGCCATGGCTGCAGGTTTTCATTCCAGACATGCAGCACCCATGTAGGTGGGCGTGGCCTTCAGGTTTTTGTTCCAATCGAGCAAGAGGACGCCTGGAATGACTGCGTGAAGACAGTCCAGTTGATTGATTGAGCCAAGTCAGGTGTGCAGCCACAGTGGATCAGTTTGACACCTGTGGTTTAAATGTTATTGACTTCTCCTGTCAGTGGTCATAATGTTGTGGCTGATCGTTGGATATGTGGACACACCGAGCTGGAACTGTTTGAGATTTTCTCAGTCTGCAGTATAAAGAAATAAAAGGAAGGAAGAAATGAAATCATGATGAGGAAGGAGATGAAGTTGCTGCTACACGTCGCTCTCAGGTGATTTCATGCCTCCTAAGCAGAGCAGAGATTTTAACAGCGTGCAATTTCCTTTTTGTTTTTTTTTAAAGTGTTCTCTACATGTTGTTGGTGTTGTTTCTGCTGATAGTGAACTGCTGACCCTGTTCCCTCTACGTCTGCCGACATCAGCGACATGCACGTATACCACCGTGACGCAGAGCAGCCGGGCTTTAACGCAGAGCTTTTTACCGTCCTCTTTAACACACTGTTAGAGATGTCGGTGCAATAACACAGGGAATACTATAAAATAATAGTGTCAAGTCATTCCAGGACACTTTTGTTCTCTAACAACAGAAGCCAGGCTCCAAAGAGCAGCACTCCCCCAGCCTGCTGCTCCATCAAATGAAGATTCATGGTGTGGCTGGGTGATATCCTGGGACATAAATCATCAGTGCAGGGAGACAGTTGGGCCAAATCATTTCCTGCCAACATCTTTTTTTCTCTGTGTTTATTTCAACCTTTTTGCCTCCAGCCTGTTAGTGAGTTCAGATAAAAATACATGACATCTCTCTGAGGGTTTCTTTTTTTTTTTTTTTGAATTTAGAGTGGTTGTTGTGTTAAAAATAGGAAACGTCCAGGCAGTAACCTGTCACCGTCTGACAAACAGGGACATAAACATGTGTCATTTTAATTATTTAGCGCTGCCAGATTAAACTACGTCGTTTAAGGAGGAGTTTATCAGAGATATACGTGTCACAAAGCTGACATGATGATTGTGTACCCCCCTCTCCCTTTGGTGTGATATAAAGCTGTCACGCCTAAGGTAGCTCCTCTCTCCCACAGAACACCAGCGCCCCTGAACGCCTCCTCGCCTGCAGCCCAGCCTGCTCCTCTGTGACTTATCTACATACACATGGAGCTCATTTGCATAGCGCCCGGTCTAGTTTGTCACCAGAAAATAACAACAGAGCAACACAGCTGACCAATCAGAGCAGACTGGGCTCCTGAGGAGGAGGGGGGAGGGGCTTAAAGAGACAGGAGCGTGAAAACGGGCTGAAGTGATGTTCATAATAAATATGATTTACAGTTTGAACATTTACAGTAAAGAATATTCTAAACGATGAGCCTCTAAATGAGATGAATACAGACTCTTTAACGTCTGCTGCAGACAGTTTAACAGTGACACAAACAGTTTAAAGGTTGTTGACTCTTCTTCAAAGCAAATAAATGTCACTGGAGAGTCCTGGAGCTTCATGTACGAACGTTGCATACGTACAAAAACGTTACGTACGCACTTTCTCATGTAAAAGTTCCAACACCAACGACGTGGCTGGCGTACGTAGGATTCTACAGATGTGGATCCTTTGGCTTTGACACTTAGAGGTGATGCTGGGAAACTGTCATCAATGTGAAAACTATTACTCCGACCGATCGGGACTGAGCCAGTCGACCCTGAGCAGAGCCATGCAAGCCGTGTGGGACGGAGTTCTCCTCATGTCAGCCAGGTAGATCAGATTCCCACAATGCATCTGAACAGGTCAACATTAAAGAGCAATCTGCAGCCAGAGACGGTTTCTGAATGGAATCAGAGCTATGGACTGCACACACATTGATAGAAAAGCACCATGGCATGAATTAGTAAATGTCAACAGGAAACATTTTCATTCATCAGTGTTCAGATCATACGTGATGAACAAATGCAAGTAAACATTGTGGCAGCGTGACAAAGAGACATTTATGAGCATCTCCACTCCAGTGAGCAGCGTCTCCAATTCACTTTCTGTCAAGTTCTTCTTCTTTCCCGTCTGACTCATTCTTATGTTTTCATTTTCTGATCGTGCAGAGAGGGGAATCTCAGGTGCAGGGTCAATTTAAATATAATTTGCATATTTAAAAGGGGCGTGGACAGGGAGGAGGGAAATGTGCTTTGAAATGCTTCTAAATCTGAGCTTACATCACGATTTAGAAGGAAATCTATGTACCTCTTTGTACATGTGTCTACAGTCGGCCACCAGGAGGCCAGAGCCATAATTATATTCTTCATGAAGCCAGCAGGTAATTCTGTCACCTGTAATTTATTCAGATATAAATGTACACAAATGTAGAAAAGGTTTATTTAACTGTAGTGAGAGTCTGGAGTGAAAATCATTATTTTGGCCTCACGCTGATCTAAAAGCAGCTGCTCTGTTTATTGTTGTTAAAGTTTGACCCGTCTATCCACCCTGACCTCCTGCTCATTTAGACTCTAGCTCCATGACACCGTCTCGTTCCTTCTCCTTTGTCTCAGCGAGACGTTTGTGGAGGTTTGTCACTGACATGTGAGCCCATAGGCATCGTTGTTCTCAGTGGGACAGTGTCTAATATATGAGACACATATATATCATGTAGAACGGTGGTTCCCAACCTTTTCACAGCCTGTACCCTTCAGACATGTGACCTCCAGTCATGTAGCCCCGACTCTCACGCACTCGTAGCGTAGAAAACACCAAAGCAATGTAGTTCTCATCATATTTGCACCTTTTTGACGAGGTAACAGGAAGTCATCAGAATTGTTGACGACAGCATTTAAAGACCAAATCAAGAACAAGATTTGCTTGTTTCTGGGAGGAAATAACTGTAGTGAGTATCGCTATATCATCAGGAGATTTGCACCTTTCCACCAATCACAGACATCTCAGGGAATCTGTGTCTGTCTCATTTAGGTGACCTAGCGCTAGCTACATTAGCAGCTAACCGAAACGTAGCTGATTTTATGATCCAGTGCGACTGGTCTTTTGATTTTTTATGTGGAGAATCAGAAAATTAGAAAACAACCCAGTATCTGTTTTTACAGTTTCAAAATGTAATCAGTTCAGAATCAACTCTTTTGCGTACCCCCTACCAGAGGTGGCGCTAGACTTTTTAGTTGTCATAAAAACCCCATCATAATCTATTTTTATTATATGTCTAATAAAAACATATTCAGTAGCATTTAAATTTCATTAAAGTTTCATTAACTGTAAGTACGACACATCTCGTCCGTACTCGGAACAGGACTGCTAGCATGAACAGCTCTTAGACGGTAACGTGAGCCATTAGACAAATATATATATTGTATACATATGTCTATGATCAGTCGAGCTTTGACGTGTGCATCAGTATAATCATTGTACCAGGAAATTGTACAGTGATAAAAGTTACGCAATGTTTGGAAGGTAAACTGCGATTAGAGTCAAGAGCTGATTAATAACGTCACTCGCCACCAAGTGGTCAGGGTTTGAACTGCATTCTGTCAAAATGACTGACTGGCTTTACATTTTTCCGTCACACACTCCTGCCCCCCTACGTCACGTTGGGAATCACTGCTCTACAGCATGTATAGTGTAGAGACATGTTGAGGACGACATGTGACACAGTGACTGTCCCTGGCTCTGCTCCATCACCGCCCCGAGAACCACAGCTGCTCAAATGTCAGTCTTTATGGCTCTTTATGGCAGGAAATGACAAAATGTAAATGTCATCTCCGTAATAAATAGCCTTCATTACTCTGGACTCATTATGCAGCAGATCTGGATGGTCCTCGTCTTCAGCAAACATTGTCTAAACCCAGGCTACTGAAAATGTCCAAGTAGTACCAACACACACACACACACACACACACACACCGACACACACACACACACACACCGGACATCTAATCACACCTCAGCTTCTCCATCTAAGCAGCACATCTGTCCTGACAAGCAGGTGATAATTTAATTCAAGAGAGAGGATAATTGAATTTAAGGGGGTGAGTGAGGCATGTCAATGAACTAATCTGGTCTTTCCACAGTTCATTAAGAAACTGTCCACCCATGCTAACAGCAGCCCTCCCTGAAGACTTGTCGGACCAGCATCACTTTTATTAGATGCTCAGGGATCAGCTGGGGTAATATTCAGGACTAGAGCATATCTCCTGTCTCTGGAGCCACGCTGGGATCGTAATCTGCTGACCTCGTTGGTGGAGATACCTCCTTAAACATTTGCATACTTTAAACTAAGGTTTACACTTTAGCGTTTGCTAATTGCAGCTAATGAATTGATATTAATGGCAGAGGCCGTTGCAGGTAGTGGATTCATTAGCGCCGTGGATTTGCCAGAAACTGCCTCCACATCTGCTTCGCTGGATTAGAAGAGGCTGGGCTCCCTCCAAGACGTGGGAAGTGAGAAGTGGAGAAGGCAGCAGAGCGACAGCGTGGTTGATGTTATCTCAGGCAGAGAATAAATACGCAGCGGGAGCAGCCGAGGAAAAGACCTTCACACTGCTGCTCAGACGCAGACTCCTGGGCTGCTTCCGGCCTACATCCTTATCGATTGTTTCTGTTATGTAAGCGGCCGCTCTCCTACCGTCAGTACAGTTTAGCTTTTCATTGCTGTTACACGCTCTGGGTTTGTTTGTTTGCTCAAATGCAGATGGAACCGTTTTTACCTCTGATATAATTATAATGAGGGGAGTCTGCATGTTCTCCCTGTGTCTGAATGGGTTCTCTCCAGGTTCATTGGTGATTCTTCTAAGCTAATCTGTCATCTTTAATAGGCATCAGTCTTCTCGTCTTCGTCCTACGTGTCAAACTGTTCCTTCATTTCATGTCTTCTTGGAGCTGGACTTCTTCCTGACTGAACTCTGCAGCAGCACAAGTGTTGATTTCTTTCCCCGGCATGTGTCACAGTGCTGAATGATCTCAGAGGACGTTGAGCGCTGACTGTACTGAACTAAAAAAACTATATATATATATAAAAAAAACTAAAGGGAACAAACCATTCCAGCTCAGCCTGACAGCTTTTCATATCCACTGTGTGTTATTTCTTCTACCTGAGAGTCCAGGTTAACCGTTTCCATGGACGCTGAATTAAGTGATGTGATATATGTAAAAGATCAGTGAATATAGGACTTTATTGACAAATATGTTCTGCTGCTATGGAGCATCAGATCTACTGGAGATAGAACAGTAGAAGAAGAAGAAGGTTTTAAGGTCACTATCTATCACGTCAGGTGTCTCCCCCTCCCCCACATGCGTCTCACCTGTGCCTCATTACTCCCTTTGCATTTAGCCTCCATGTTTCCTTCCTTTGCCTCATGTCTCTTGTGCGCCTCATTAGTTTTGGACTTTGTCTTCGCCTGCTCTTGGAGGTAAAGTCTTCCCGTCCACCACCTGAGATCTGAGTCGTGCATTTGTTCGTCTGCATCTTTAAACTCTTACAGACCAGTTCAAATAAATCTGCTTGATGAGCTGGTTTAAGGTTTTCAAAGCTCTGGATTAAAAAGTAAATAAAATACTTTCAGGGTTAAATCCTGATTTGGACCAAAACTGAATATTATTTTAATGTTAAGGTCGCTTCATTATCATGGCTACCAAACTAATCAGCACATGTTTAAAATGTGTAATTGCAGCCTCTAAGCTAACTTTTAATTACCTGCATGTTGCTGGCTGGTGTTTTGTTTTGTTGACCCATCCGTCCACCCCGACCTCCCCCACGCGGAGCAGCCACGCTGAGAGAGGCTGGATTCATTCTGGCTCGTATTAAAGGTTCACAGCAGCGCTCTGCGTCTGACTAATCAGGTCTGCATGAGCTGCAGTTTGGTTCTGATTATCAGAGGAAATAAATCAAAGCTCCGTTTTTAAACTTGACAAACATCTGATAGACCTGGTTATTAAATATACAAAAAGCCTGGGGGTACATCTTGTTTCTTATTCTGTCGATTTTAAATACAAAGTTTAGTTCAGTTGCAGCAGCTGTGACTGGATAATAATAATAATAATAAAAAGAATTCAGAGTACAGAAACGTATCCTTGACCTTGGAAAGAGCTTTTGTGTCTTTTATATATATATATTTATATTTATATATATATTTTTTTGACTCATCATAATGACCAGAGATGCAGCAGAAAGAAGAGAGGAAGAAAAACATCCACATATTTTTTGTAGTACTCTAAAATAACGAGGCTAAACGCTGCGGTCCCGTTCATTCCCGCTCTGTGGCTTCGTTTGTGTTCCTTAAATAAAAAAATAATGTTCACACGTTTAGCCAGCATTTAGATTCCAGCAGTGTAACGTGTGCGGGCTGACCACAATGTGAATAAGGCCAAGAGAAGTGAATGTTTTCTATTGACTGGCTGAATCAATACTTTGAGGCCGTGCATGTGTGAGAGGAGAGGAGCTGTGCAGCGAGACGCACCAGGCCGCCGTGCATCTTCAGCGCCGTCTTCCTGGCGGTGGGAGGAGTGTTTCCCTCCGTGTCTGGCCGTCTCATTTCCTATAATATTTCTCTGAGAGTTTCTGGCTCTGACAGCAGGTGGGAGTCTGATGCAGAACAAAGCGTTTGACTGGCCGGTGGGTGTTCAGTATGCCTGAATACACGCCGCAGAAAGCCACTGTTGACTTTTCAATCATTTTCACTTTGTCCTACGGAGCAGAAAGCGGTTGTCAAGGGGACAAAGACAAAGAAGAGGAGGAGGAGGAGAGAGACAGGAGGCAGCGGCTACGTCTGTCTGCCCAGATCAAAGCCGAGCTATAATTTAATCCTAATAATTACAGTAATAATGCATTTTTATATATAGAGCACAGTGCAGGCAGGGGATTCAGCTCAAAGTGCTCCACACATACAAACATGAAGAAGAAATATTCATGAATACAAACAAAATATGAGACAAAACCCTATTTAACGGAATTATTTATTACATTATTAAATGTGAAATATTAAAGGACACATCCGTCATGTCGTATTTGTTTAGCAGCATGTGGTGGTGATGTGTTGCCAGAGATGATCTGAGAGAGATGGAGACCCAAAGGGAATCTGAAATATCATCCATCCCCAGACATACGTCAGACGCTTAAAGCTTCATATTTGGGTGAAAATCCATTTTTTAAAAATCACTGAAAGTCAGCAGAGTTTGGACTAAAACGTGGCCTCAAATGTTCCTTCTTGTCAGAGCGAGCAATTTAGCGGAGTTCGAGTTTTGAATCAAGTGAAGCCTGTGAAGAGTTTTCCAGAAGGTTTGTGGATGAATAATGCATCGCTGTTGAGTGGTCTCTTTAAATTTCTCTACAACGTGCCCCTAACTCTTTGGCCTTGAAGATCCATTGTCTGAATTAACTCAGAGGAGTCAGCAAAATAATATTTAAAGGAAAAACGTTCTGGTTTTTGTCTGTGAAAATAAATCAAGCGGCTCAAAGCTCTGCTCACGTTGTATCTGTCTGCTGTCGCTCGGCGCTTGTGCCGTTGCGGGTCCTTTTTCTTCGCCGCTGTGCCGTGGAAATGACCGGACTCTTTGAAGTGGAGTCAAAAATATGGATCGACGTAGCAGAATATTACAGGCAGGTCTGCAGCATCAGCAGTCACAAGCTCATAAAGGCGTGCATTGTTCATCCTGAATAGAAAGAACAGGAGGGGGAAGGAGAAGGTGGGACGCTCCTGCACAGAAGCAGATTCAAGGAGAGAGGGAAGAGACGTAACTTCTTATTTTCACTGCGTTTGGAGGCAAATGGCTCACCTGTTACCTCCTGATGAGTGATGAGTGGTAGCTTTGTGAGTGCTAATCTGCAAACAGTAGCAGCAAGCAATCGTTTAGGCAGCAGCAAGGCGTCAAATCTAGAGCCTGAAGTGTGCAAAGCATTGTGGGAGGTGTTATGTCTGGAGATGGAGGGCCAAAGATCAATACGTGCAATCCTGCATAAACATGGGGGTGAAGCTAATGTCCTGGTTTGGGCCTGTTCTGCTGCATCTGGACCAGGACGCCTTGTCCTCATTGATGGACCAATGAACTCTAAAAGAAAATGTCAGGACATCTGTCCATGAGCTGAATGTGAAGAGAAACTGGGTCATGCAGCAAGACAAGGAGAACCAAGAACACAAGTGGTTCTACAAGAGAACGGTTAAAGAAGAACCAGATGAATGTTTAGGAACGGCCAAGTCAAAGTCCTGACCTTAATCCAAGAGAAATGTTGTTGTTGGACCTGAAGCAGCAGTTGATGTGAGGAAACCCACCAACATCTCAGAACTCAAGTGGTTCTGTTATTAATTATCTTAAATTATTAATTATCTTAAATAAACACATTCATAATTCAGTTTTAATTGTTCGATTGGTTCCTCTTTGTCTACTTTCAAGACTTTCAGGATAATCTGAAAGTTTGAGTCATTTTTATGACTTAAACTCATTCCAAACTGTGCAGCTGGTGTAGCATCATTTTGTTGTTTGTTTGAATGAACTTGACCAGATGATGATTTCACTGGATGAAAGAGAAGGGAAGGACCAAAGGACAAAAACTGTCATTTAGATCCATCATCTGGGGTCCAGGAACATTTCATCCCAAGCTTTCCAGGTGTCATTGTGTTAAACGTGATGATTCAGGGTGAGGATAGTGAAATACGTCTAGAAGACACAAAAGACACAGAGAAACTTTACTGGTTGGTGTTTATCAGAGATGTCCAAAGTAGAAGACAGTCCCAGTCCATCTTTAATCGGCCTGCAGCAAATTCTAAACAAACACTGTCTGGACAAAGAAGTCTCCACCTGGATTTAAGTAATCAAAGAGGTATGAGCCTCTTATTGGATAATTAGTGCATGGGTGATTAGCTCTGATTATTTAAGGTCATCTGATGCAATGAAGAGCTTCTCATTTCTCATACGCATGTCTGAAGACACAAACATGGACTGAATGTCTGAAGACAAGCTGACTACTAGATGACAATGTCAGGATTCATGGGGCTCAGATTGTCAAAGAGTGGTTCAGGGAGCATGAGATGGATTGTTCCACCACAGAGTCCAGACCTTAACCCCATTGAGAATCTTTGGGATGAGCTGGAGAAGCTTTGAGCAGTGGTCAGACTCTCCATCATCAATACAATGAATGCAACACTGGATGGAGACAAATCAAGATTAATCAAAGAAATCTTTCTTACTGGTGACTAAATAACAGCAGAACCAAAGATGGGAGCAGGACATTTAGAAAGAGTATCACCGGAACAGCTCAGATGTGAAAACTTATCTTTATTTACGGTGCCAATATAAAAAAACAAGGACTAACGTTTCTACGTCTACCACGTCTTCATCAGAGTCTTAAGATGGACGACACTCTTTCTAAGTTTCAAGTTCAGTCCTGTCCCGTGGATGCACCAGAGAGTGAATTAGCCTACAGGAGCGCGGAGGATACTCTGTTTTTTATGGGAGCAGGACATTTCAGACACGGTGGAAAAACTAAATATTTATTTATTTCCCAGAGAAGGAGGGGAGGTGTGTCTGACTGATGTGATGAAAGAGAAGAATATACAACGACACCATGAAACCAAACTGGAGCCAAACCAGAGGAGGAAGCTCAGCAAACGGCAGCAGGTCTGAAGCTCTACTTTGCTTTTATTTCATCCTCTGAGCTCACAGTCAGACACAGGGAAGCGTCCTCATCAAAGAGCGCCTCGCTAAAGCTGCAGAACTAATGCGCCTGGAAACGCCTGTGTTCCACAGCATTCAGGTGGTAATAAGTCCAATTATTTATTTGCATAACAAGCTTTAAATGTGCCCCTTTACCTCACCCAGCATCCTGACGAAGCAACCAACTCTTTTTGTAAGTAAACAAATGATAAAACCCTTTAATGTACACTGAGACCAATTACTGGAAAAATAAACGGCCAAATACAGACAGTACCTTATAAAACAGGGCATTCACTTTACACTGCATTGCATTGTGGGACTGAAAGGCTACGGCCTGACTTTCTATCAGCAACTATCTATTAAGATCTGACAATTTAGGAGAACATTAGATGGTAGGTTACTTTTCTTTACCTCAGACTTCAGGTACAGCTCAGAGTCATGTCATCTGCAGACGTTCTCAGATGATTCTGTGATGCTGGGGTCTGTCAGGGACAGGATCAGGAGGACAAGAATCTGGTCTCATGGTGCAGAGAGAACCACCTTCTGATCAATGCAGCTAAAACCAAAGAGATGGTAAAGGATCTCTGGACGTCCAGGCTCCACCTGCAGCCTGGACCCGTCCGACTAACATTAAACCACCTTAACCTCCTGAGGACACAGAGACAGCTCTGACCTTTGGTGTAGAGTGAGTCTATATATGCAGGAAGCTGCTGGACATGTCCTACCAGGACACATCGTTGCCAGTGTCCTCTTCTACTCTGTGGTGTCCTGAGGAGACAGCACTAAGAAGCATTAATGTCTCCGTCCTCTGCTTTTCAGCTGCTTATTCAGAAACCAATCCAGAAAGAGCCTGAAAGGCCGGCCCGGGTCAGGATTATCCCAAAATAGACAAGGATAGTTGTTCATTAGATGTCCTGCACCCACGTCCTCCTCTATTCAGAGGAAACTTATTGACATTAAATGACATTTCACTGGTCAGTGAGATCATCTCTGCAGCCACGTTTGTCCTGTCGTTACTGTACTGTTGAGTCATGTCCACACAACGCTGCAGATAGACTCTATATTATAGAAGCAGAACACATTTCTTCTTCTGTGATCAATTGTTCCTTTTAATGCGCCTACAAAGACCGTACGCTGTGAGCAAAACATAAAGAAGTGTTGGTGTTATTATTTGTGCTGTAGTTACCTCAGTCTTTAAATATAAATGCTGATGTATGTTTGAATCTGTTTATACGACAATAATATTCTGTAAATTAGATTTACAGCATCATTTACCTTCCTGTAGGAGACACTGGTGGACAGTATGTGGCTGTTATTCATGCGTGGACACAGAGGACCTCCTCTCAGGTCCACAGGTGTGATTGTTTCCTGCAGCCCTGTGATTACATGCTGTGTTCTGTATGGAGAGGTGGCTCAGTGCTACGCTGCCCTGCCCAGAGGAAGCCTCTACACAGAAACACAGCCGGTTAGCTGCAAATAAATTCATCGCAGCAATCATGGGCTCTTTCTGGAGAGCTGCTTCTCAGATTGAGCCGTTGGCCAGAGATGCTCAGTCACTTTAGAAATCCTGGCTGCACACGTTGTTTTTCTGGCACACAAAGATTCAGGACGGTACACCTCTCACTGCAGCAGCAGCAGCAGCAGCAGCAGCCTCTCTATTCCCAGACCTGCTCTCCAGCCGAGGCGTGATGACCAGAGCCAACATGGAGCTGGTGGATGTCAGCTGGAGAGGTCGCAGCAGTCCCAGTGTATCTATCATAGCTGCCAGGCAGGTCAGGCTGTCAGATCCCCACGGTGAGCTGCCTTCCTGGATCAGAGGGGACGCTCTGCTGCCTCTCTGACCCCTGGGAACCTCAAGGGGAAACAGCAGGATCTCACACTCTTTCAGAGATGTGTCCTCACAGAATACAGAAAGCTCAACTGAATGAAGCGCTGCGAGGTGACGAGAGGTGTGACTGAAGGCCAGAGGCTGTGTGGAAAAGGTCTGCCTCAGAGAGTCCACCCAGTTCATTCAGCACCATAAAGACGGCTCTAAGTAGAAAGGCTCAGCCATTCAATCTGTCACAAATAAAGATGGAAGATAAACGCCACGTCACAGAGGTCACAGAGGTCACAGAGATCACAGAGGTCACAGAGATCACAGAGGTCACAGAGGTCACAGAGATCACAGAGGTCACAGAGATCACAGAGGTCACAGAGGTCACAGAGATCACAGAGGTCACAGAGATCACAGAGGTCACAGAGGTCACCTGGTTCTCATCCAGACTATTTAAACATCCTCCAGATCGTTCTTCTTCCTGTTCCTCATAGAACCTCGTGTCCACTGACGGCGTTCCTTCATCCTGATCAATCACTCTGATCACAGAATCCAGCTTCACTGTTTAAGTTCTGTAATAAATGATTTGTTCAGAGAGAAGAGAGAAGACATCAGTCACTGCAGAGCTTGATTGATGAGGATGTTCTGCTGCTGTGATGCGTCACGTCTGCTGGAAATACAACAGTAGAAGAAGAAGAAGTATCTCCTCCTCCATGTCCTCCTCCATGTCCTCCTCCATGTCCTCCTCCATGTCCTCCTCCATGTCCTCCTCCAGTCCTGAATGTGTAGAGTCTTAGAAGACGACCAAGATGTCTCCATCGTCTCTGTCCACATTGACTCCATCTTGGTTCATCTTGAGTCTGTCTACATATTTACTTTGACATTTTATGTTTAATGACTTTAAAATATCTTGTCTTCATAGATCCAGTCCTCCCTTTGTCTCCTGTGTTGACTGTCCAACTCATACTGATACTGATAAAAGTTTTTTTTGAATCAAATATCAAATATTTTTTTATTTTTTTTTTTTATTTTCTTTTCTTTTGTTATTAATCAAATAAACTAATGAAGATTACAAAAATGATTACTGCCATACAAGTTATAATAAAGCTATAGTTTTAATAAATCGTTGCATGGACACGTTGTTCTGTTAGTGCAGGTCTTACATCAAACACTTTATTAATTAGATTTTTATTTGACCTGGTCTGCTCCACTGAGACCTGGACGAGGACGAAGGTGGCAGCACATAACGTAGAAAAGCTAAAGGTAGAAGATCAGACGAACAGGTTTGAGATGATTGTGTAGGTGGTTCCATGCAGCAGCAGCAGAAAGTCTAAAGGCTGAACCACGGTCTGCAGTATGTCAGGATAGATACGCATGGATGAGTACATAGAAATATGACTGGTGAGCTGATGAACACAACTGAAGACCCAGAGTGTTAAAGACTTCAATCACAAACACAACGAGCACCAGGATGTGTGATACGTGACCATGTGAACTCCTTCTTATTATTCAGATCACTGATCAGAAGAAAACTGGAGCTACAGTCGGACATGTTTGATTTGTTAACGGTGGCGTCGTGGCGTTCCTCATGGCGCAGACTGAGACAACTGTCTGTCTGATTACATCTCAAACATTAAACGCACACGTCGTCCACCGTGATCCACATGTCTTTCATATCCGCCGCGCATGAAGACGCTGCCCTCGTGAACGCTGAGCGGTGACACTCAGAGCTGATGAAAGTTTGTGCGTGTCAATAACGACGCGCGTGGAGACAAACATCAGCTTTTCACTAATGTTTCATCACCGTGTTGGATCCAGATGATGAAGCTCCAGCAGCAGCAGCAGCAGCTTTTATTATTAATCCGTTACGTCTCTGTCCAGCTCTCTCTCTCTCTACACGTCTACCAGCTTCTACTTTCATTCTTTCAGCTCTGCCGTTGTAGCAGCAGATAATCAAACTCCTCCGTCTCCAGGTTTCGACCAGTTCTCCAAATTAAATGATAACGTACGCGTGTCCTCTAGCACCTTATATAAAAACATCCTCATATTTTTATTTGCAGTAAACGTTTTAATGAGCTCAGCTCCTCCACTCTAAAAGCCCTTAAACATATCACCATAAACGATGATCTGCAGAGAGTACAACTACAACTTTAACTTCTTTAATTGTCTTCTATTATCAGGAAGGAAGTGAGTCAGCCAGTGGAGCAGCTGGTGCTTTTTATAAACCTCTGCTGGCTTCTGGACCAATTTAAGACAGAAACACAGATAACCTTTTCCGTGCATACATCCATTTTCACCTGCTTCCTCTGGAGAACCAACAAAACCTGAACCTTAAACCTTGGAGGTGGAGCTAAATCTTTAGTTTATAAAGTTGAGAAAGAGGAAACAGATTTTAAACGCTGTCATTGGGATGGAAACACACACACACACGCTTCCATCCAGTTCCATCTGCTTATGAGGAACCGAGAATAACCCCCAGAAAACGTCCTTAAGCTGTTGAGGTGGTCTTATCGCCGTGAAGGTCCCAGACTGGTCAGACCTGCTGCTTTGATCCGTTACAGACGATAATGAATGAACCAATGAGACGGCCGAGCTTTTATCCAGAGGGTGAGACGTCTTTCATGTTTGTAGATTTGCATAAATAATGGAGGAAACCATCTGTTGCTCTTTGAAGCCTCCTCCGTGCATCCATCAGCGTTCAGGTCGCAGTTCAAAGAACATTTTAACGAGCTCCATTCTTCTACCTGTGGTTCTTGTTGGGTCGTCTGCTCACAATGAAGAACGTCTGTTTACTGAGTCAGAACAAACTAACACCGCTGTGTGAATAAATATGAATCCAAAGCTTAGTGGAGCAGGAAAACATTTACCTTCCAGAGCTGAAGAAACAGCTTTAATACCAACCAATCAGCCACATCATTATGACCACTGACAGTAGAAGTGAATAACATCTAAAGCATCTTGCTCCAGTTCAGTGTTCTGCTGGGAAACTTGTGGACCTGGCTTCATTGATTGGTGTGGATGTTACTTAGACATGTAGCACCCACCTAGACCAGACCAGGCACCCCCACCCCATAGCAATGACACTCCTTGATGGCAGCAGACACCCCCAGCAGGATGCAGCCACAAAAACACTTTAGGAACATGTCTGTGAAGGTTCTCAGTCATCCAGGTGATGGTGAACCAAAATAAATAAAGATGACTGAGACTGAAGAAGCTTCTTAAATCATCAGCTGATTAGCGCTGAGCTATAAGATACTTCAGTACCTGATGTCAGACGATGTTTTAATCTTATTAAAATCACTGATACTTGGCTTGGCTTCTCGGAGGAAAATGCCACCGATGACTAATGTTTATATACGTGGGCGTGCTCTGATGGAGGCTGGGTCATTATGACACAGTGTCCTTCTCACTGAGCCGCCGCTCTTTGGCTTCCACCGGTTGTAGAACAAGTAGAGGGCGAGCGCAGTGCAGAAGCCAAAAATAGATGTGTTGCATGAACGCAGCCCTGCGTGTGCTCACCTCAGCACATCACAGGTACAAATGAGCCTTTAAGCTAATGGCGCCAATCAGACAAAGCACATGTTCAGCTGCTGTCTCTACAAAACTCACAGGGAGCCAATTACAGTGAATCCTCCTTCCTGCTGCAGAGCGCTGCCTCCTTCCAGGCAGAGCAAGACTGAGGCGTAATTAGCTTGAGCCACAGGTACAGCAATCTACATTCACACAACTGTCAAAACACCAATTAGCTGTTGTTTCTGGACTTGTATGTGAGGCGCCGCTTGAGGAAAATATCTAATACGAAACATCAGGAAACCCACTTTCTTCTTCTAGTCATAATTAATACAAATATTTACTGAAGGAGCAGGAAGGCAAGCAGATCTTATGAACAATAGTCACATGGGCGCCAGTTATCTGAGCTACCGCTGCTGCTGCTGCTGCAGCTGCTGTTGCTTCACTGTAAAACAAGGTGGAATATATTATTTAAAACAACAAGTAAATCAAAGAAGCCCCAGATTTCTCCAGACTAGAGATTCAGACTAAAACCAAGTAGATTTCTATTAGAAGCTGAATCTGTTTCATGTAGAACCTTTAGAGCTGTTCTAGTTCTCATCTTAATTCAACTTCCTGCAGTAACAAGTTAGAAAAGATTATTCAGAGAGTTTAAAGATGAACTAGTGTTTTTATAACCTGGACCTTATTTCTGGCATAAAATACCATCGTTTACTCACCGTCGTTTGTCAGATATTTACATCAGTGTATATCCATATAGCGGAGTGAATGGGGCAGCCTCTAATTAACATTATCTGCCATGAAACAATATTTTTTCATGTTACACTCGTGCTTTTCCCCGTTGAGTCCAGAGTTACCTGTCTTCATTGTAATTTGCTACGACGACTTTGTTTATGATGGACGGCCTCAAGGCCTTGAGCCAGAGTATACGGATGAGGAGGCAGAGAGCGGAGCAGCTGGACTAAGAACAACAAACACATCCACAAACAGACAACAGGTAACTCTGGACTCGACGGAGAATAGAGAGCTGACAGGAATTAACCAGAGAGATCAGATTACTCCAGTTTTAGCTTCTCTTCACTGGCTCCCCTTAAAGTCTAGAATAGAATTTAAAATCCTCCTCCTTACATACAAGGCCCTCAAAGGCCTAGTTCCATCATATCTTAAAGACCTCATTGGACCAGATCATCCCAACAGATCACTTCAGTCTGAAAGTGCAGGCCTACTTGTGGTTCCTAGAATTTAAAAAAGTTTGAAAGGTTCGGGAAGCAGACACTCTTAGTTATGCTGCTATAGGCCTAGGCTGCTGGGGGACAATGCACCAAACACATGTCCTCCTTCTTTCTTTTCTCTGGCTCAGAGCTCATGTCCTCTAATTTCCTATCTACTACTAGTCATGTTATTCTGTGCTATTACTGTATAGCATGCTAACTGTTTGCTCCATATGAGCTGGTTCTGGTTCTGGTTCTGCTCCAGGTTTCTTCCTGTTTAAAGGGAGTTTTTCTTTGCCACCATCTCCTTCAGGCTGCTCTGGTTTCAGGCCGGGTTTTTGTAAAACGTCTTGAGATGATTTGTATTGTTATTGAGGCTATATAAATAAAACTGAATTGAACTGAATTGAAACGTATCATAACAACATCTTGGTGAAATGAACAGCAGATAATGTTATTTAGAGGCTATGTTTCAGTGCCCATTCACTCCCACTATATGGATATATGCTGATCTCCAAATGAAGTCATGTAGGTGAGTAAACGATCATATTTTACACCAGGAATAAGGTCCAGGTTGTAAAAACAGTAGTTCCTCTTTAAGCTCAGACTAGAGAGCAGATAAACTCTGAGGTCTGCTGTAGGATATTCCATCGTCGTTAGATTTCAGTGTCTTTGAGGTGCAGGTGTAAAAACAGGTGTTACTGTGAGGTTAGATGTTCAGTGTCTTCAGATGAGAGACTCTAAGGGGTTTGAGCCAACGAGGAACATTTATCCTCAGGTCGGTTTGGTGTGAACGCAGCGATCTGGTGGTTCAACAAGATGACCTTAGATAGATAGATAGATAGATAGATAGATAGATAGATAGATAGATAGATAGATAGATAGATAGATAGATAGATAGATAGATAGATAGATAGATAGATTATTTTTCATCAACTTAACTAAAATCTCTAAGAAAAGTTGTAAAATAATAAATATAAATTATTTAGGAACAAAACGCTCAAAGAGTCCATCGCTCATTAACTGCTGACTAAAAACAAGCTGATTTTGTCTTTATTTAAGATATTTGATCTGAGTTAGGTTTCACTTTCTGCAGCTCCTCTCTAAAGCCCAACCTTGCACGGATGGATAATAACAGAGAATATTATAAAAACCACCCAAATGCTCCGATGCTCTTTGAAGAGGCCTCAGTGTCTGTCCCCATTAATCACACGGCACGCGGACGTTTCATTTTTCCATCCATCGGCTATCTGAACTATCTGTCGGCCCATCGGCCACGCGGCCACGGCTCAGACGGCGTCTGTCCGCCGCTGAAACTCCAACACTCTCTCATAAACGTGGAGACTCTGTCAATGGACGGAGCAGCTCTGACTTCAAATCAGTCACCTCATCTCTGCAGCAGAGTGTCAATACCAGCCTGCATTAAGTGCACGCTGAAGTGGCGCTGCCAGTCTGGGTTTTTCCACTGAGTTAATGGTAATCAATCCCCACTGACTCAACAAAGAGTCTGTAAAGGAGAGGAGCTGATGGAACACCATGCACAGAATGATAAAGACATGTGTTTGACTGGAAGATGACCGGGAGGACTCGTCTTTAAATGCTCTCAGGTTCTTTCTCTGGTTTTATGTCGTTTATTCCGTCCATACACGGCGCTCAGTGCGTCTCAGCGCCATCACCGCGGCGCCGCACGATGCTTCCTCCACATCAGAGATGATTAAACACCATCTTCTGTTGTTCCTCCTTTAATGATCTGCCATAAACCCTTTTCTCCATGAAAAGCCAGTTTCTTAATTAAAAAAGAGAGATTGCATCTAGAATTGAAAGCTTGTCTCTCAGCTCTTATCTCCTTACTACAATTTGCCGGGTTGATGCATAGAGGTGGCCGGGAATGAATTTTACTGTGAAGTTTGATAAGAATATTTATGCTGTTTTCTTTGTTTTTTGTTGTGTCTTTTCTCTAGCGCCACCGTCAGGATGAAGGTTAAATGCAGCGTTTCATTGTCTGACACGATGCAATAACCTAAAACTGATTATTTCAAAGATTAAACTCTTCATATGTGCGTGTAGCAGAGGTTAACTCGGTCCTTTCTCTCTTGTGTCAGCATCAGTTTTAACAATAACCATTAAACCATTTATGCTGGAAAAAGCACCGGCATAGTTTTTCTTTTACTAAATGAAATAATAAAACCAAACCATCAGGAATGTTCCAGATACACTGAGTAATAGTTTTGTTATATAATAAGTAACTGGGGTCAGTAAATTGTCGTTGGTTGGAAAAAATATGAGACAAGACAAAAGTAATACATGGAAATGTTTTATTTTTATTCTGTTTAAAGGTCCTAGAAGCACTTCAATTAAAAATAAAAAGCCTGATTCATGCGGGATTAGTCTCAGCTCTGGACGTCATGTCTGTGTCTCATCTGTCTTTGACTCTGCTGTCCATGGTTGTGTCTCTGCTGCTTGACGGTGGTTAGCACTGAGGCCTCACGTCCAGAAGATGAATGAATGAATGAATGAATGATGAGCCCATTGATGGACCTGTCAGTGTTTAAATCAGATGAACACATTAATGATGTGATCCGTCTAAATGGGTGAATGTGTCTTTGCTCCCTAACATCTGATTTCTAACACATCCTTCATGATTCTTTAAGATGAGAATCAAACAAAAACAAAGTCATAAATCACAGAGACGCTGATTCACACTGGACCTCAGGGGAGCTAATCTGTGGAGTCATTTCTGATTAATAAATTACAGACATGGCTGATTCACACGGGATTAAGATCATAGACGACCTCTGACAGAAAGGTCCCAGGTAAGACTAGTCCCATGTGAAATGGTTCATCCTGGACAGAGAGACTCCAGACTATCCAGTTGTGTTTCCAGAAACAAGATCATTCCTCCAAAATGCCCAAAATTAAAGCTCCAGTGTACAGTATCCTGCCCCCTACTGGCTGTGAGAGTAACTACACCACCCGTCGTTAATCTGTCCTCCTTGTCGTCCTCCTGGATATTTCTTCTCCATCTCTGTTGCATCCGTTGCTTCCATCTTGTTCCAGCAAAAATTAAATGTCACAACAAACACTGGATTTAAAAGATGAATACTCCAAGAAACACTGAGAGATTAACCTGCCTCTGATTATCTTCGCCCTGCGTGAACCAGCCTGCCGCTCATTTATATGTAATAGTCCAACACTAATGCTTTAATGATCCCAGAGGTAGAGAGGGAAATTTCAGTCGCCGGGATAAAACATGACTCCTGCCGCACCTCCGTGCTCCTGGTAATAACTCAAACGCGTGTTGTTGCTGTCCCGCAGCTTGTAAATCCTGCATCTGTTTTATCGTCCCTCTGACGCTGCTGCAATTTTACAAGAAGATGGGACATGTGAGAGGGAGGACCGTCCGTCCACCTTCCTATCTGTCCCTCAGGAAGCCATTACTGAGTGAACTGGCTCTGGTTATGGAGAGAGACTGGATATGAATGTGGCTCACCTTGCTGGGGAAGGGCCGCGGTGAAATATTGTTTGTGTGGTCTCTGTGGGTAAAGGCCCAGTTTTTTAAATTCATAGTTTTCACTCCCCTAAGGAGGAGCTGGCTTTACATTGGCTGCGCTGTGTGTAACTGGCTCATGCCTGCAGGGTGCTCTGAGGATAAGAAAAACCATCCAGTGTTTACACAAACAGACGGCGTGGCCTGGATGAAGCCGTACGCGCTGCCATCGTCTGCTCCCATCAGCTCCTCATCTGAGCAGAGCAGCTCTTTGTTGGTTCATTATGTGATCACAGAGGCAAACATCACACTTACAGGGTTTTCATTTCAAACAGTAACTGACTGGAAACAGAAACGTGTCAGAAATGAGCTGATTAATGCTAACAGGGCAGAGCCTGGATATTTATTCAGCTTGTTAATTCACCGCGCTTTGAATGGGAATCGTTTCTTCTCACGCTTCTTAAAATAAACCTAAAGATGTGATGCACGTTAACACTTTCTGCACCAAACTGGAAACTGAACCCTTTTCTTGTTTTTGTTCTAATTAAGAACTGGAGTTGAGATGTTCTGCAGCGCTGCCACCTTCATGTTCCACGTGAGCACGCTGTGAGGCCTCGGGACACGTCTCCGCTCTGAGGACACCCCGCTGCATTCATCAGGCTGCACACAGACGTGCTGTTGTCTTAATTCCTCGTTTCCGTTTTCCTGTGTTTCACGTGAGGTTCCTGTGGCGCGTACGTGGCTTCATCACGGGGACTCTGGAACAGACGCGCTGACGTTCTCATTTCATTATCCTGCAGCTCTGCATCAACTGGATGGTCCTCCAGCTAATCACAGATGACATGCATTAAGCCACGCCCCCAAACCATCTGATTGGCCCATATGTAGAGTTTCCAGACTAGCTTCACTCTGCAGGATTCAGGACACAAACACTCTGATCCAGGAGCAATAACCTTCTTATGGGCGATATATCTGTGTGTTATGAGCAGTAACACTGTTCATTATGCAATACTCTTATGTGCAATATCTTTATTTATTAATACACTGGCTCCACTGCTGGTTATATCCCAGCTGGAGACTGAGATGACTTAGTGTCATTTAGTTTATTGATCTTGTTAGATTTATAATTTATCTTTTCAGGTATCTTGTGTTTTAAAAAGACAATAAAATCCTTTGAGACCGTGAGACGTTAAAGGTCCAGTGTGTTGGATTTAGTGACATCTAGTGGTGAGAGCTCAGCGTTTCAACAAACTCTCCATGTCTGCAGACAGAGTGGCGTCTTCGTCCGTTTGACGGTCAAAGAGGTGGAGAGTTGGGGGCGGTGAGGCTAAAGGCAGCTAGCTAGCATCCTGGACGGACACCTGTCTGTCAATCAAAGAGGCCACGCCCCCTTTTATTCTTCTTATCTAAACAGACGAGTTCTAGAAAACCATGGAGACACGTTGGTTTGAGACAGAGCTGTCTCTGAGGACATGAAGCTCTCATTCTAAAGAAATGATTCATTAAATCCTCTTCTAATGACAGATGCCTCCACATCGTGCACACTGGACCTTTAATTTCCTGCTACAGTGAGTACATGTAACTACGGCCTTTTGATAACACATGAACACTCTCTCTCCAGCGCTGTGCTCTGCAGACCTGCTGCAGCTCGTTCCTCTTCAGGAGCAGAACGTCTCCACTCAAAGACACGGCAGCAGATCAATGGGGCTTACTGGTGTGAAGACGATGAAGGGGAAGGTCGACGTGAACAAGCCTGGCCGCTCTGAGCTGGAGATAGCGCCTTCAAAACCTGACCTTCAAGAGTAATCTCAGCTAATGACGCTAATAAAGCCCTCTGATGTCCTCCATTGTCTCATCCTCCTCTCCAGCCCTGCTAATCACATCATGCCTAAATATTTTCTCATTTTTTTGACAATAAGGCTGATGGATGTGAAGGTCATTTATCATATTGGCGGCTGGCTAATGCTATCAGCTCCTGGCAGCAGGTTTAATCATCCTCTTATGGATGAAGCTACTGCTACATTATCCAATACTGCACATCTTGCAGGGCAAGAAATGTTATTAAAAAGTTGCAAAGCTGGTAGATTGTGCGACTTGCAGAGATGAGCTCTCGGTTTCAATCTTTGAGGGCTGCATATCTGAGGATACAATGAGAACGGTGTATCATCAGAGCTAAAACTCCAATAACCTCCAAAAGCCGCCACGCCAGGAGGCTCGTATATCATATCACACCGCATAGCACAGCAGGGAGAGGTAAATTACCTGCGTGCACAAGGTAATAGCACTTTACTGAGAAACAACAATCCTGCAATATAACACACTACTGGACCTGCAGTGTGTGAGGAAGGTTCCTCACCTGAGCCCGGCTTCATTCAGGAGGAGTAAAAGGCTCAGAGCTCACAGATACCTGAACACCAACCAAAGCTATCAGTGTAGTCTAGTCCAGATGAGTACGTAGACTAGGTCCAGGTATGATTGACCAGCCTGAGTGGAGAGGAGACACCTGAGATAAGGAAGTAAATCTGATCCAGTGGTTTTAAACCCTTATAAAATAAAAATGGAATATAATTAAATTAAAATAAAATTTAAAATAAAATATTTGTAAAAATCTAGCAAAATAAGATAAAATATCAGTATAAATCTAGTAAAATAAAACAAAAAAAAGTAAAAATCTAGTAAAATAAAATAAAAATAAAATATCAGTAAAAATCTAGCAAAATAAAAAAATTAAAAATCAGTAAAAATGTAGTAAAATGAAATAAAATAAAATATCAGTACAAATCTAGTAAAATTAAATTAAATTAAAATTGAACCAAATAAAATTTAAATAAAATAAAAAATAAAATATTTGTAAAAATCTAGCAAAATAAAAAATAAGAAATAAGTAAAAATCTAGTAAAATAAAATAAAAATAAAAAATCTGTAAAATTCTAGTAAAATAATATTAAAATAAGATGTAAGTAAAAAGCTAGTAAAATAAAATATTAAAAGCAAATATGTACAAAATGATCATATGAACAAATGATTAGATCCATTAGAGTCATGTTGTTGTTGTTGTTGTTCAGCTGGACAGAGTAGAGGATGAATGAGCTCCACTGTCCCTCTATAGTCTGGTGGAGTGGATGAGACTAGTGTCTCTGGATGTGTCTTAGAAGACGACCAAGACGTCTCCACATCGTCCACACTGATTCCATCTGGGTTCATCTTGTTTCCATGTTCCTGTGTCTCATGGAAACTCCTCCTCTGATGATTTATCACTAGATGATTAGTGAGGGTTGCCATGGTTACCACCAGACCCTCTAACCCCTCATGCATCAGGTCTGGTCTGACTGAGGCTGTTTATTCAGTTAGTGACACACGGGCCGAGACGTCTGGACGTGGATGTGTCCTCCAGCCAGGACCAGTCGTCACTGATGTGTGGCAGCTGCAGGTACCAGTCAAACACATGTTGTGACTGTGGTGCTGAACGTGGGCTCATTTAAAGAGCACTCACCTTTCCAGTCATCTGCAGAGTAATTAAGAAAAGAGCTGAGGCCGACGTAAAGCTACGCGGTCAGAGCGCTGAGGAACAGATGGATGGATGTGAGTTAAAGTCAAACCTCTGGGACCTCCTCTTCATGCCTGTGCTCTGTCAGCTCCAAACAAAGCAGCTTCATTAAACTTCTACACGTCACAGCTGCTGTTCGTCTGCAGTCCAAGGACGTCTCAGTTCATCTGAAAGCCTGATTTGGCCATTTATTCCGTATTGATTATAGTGTTCCAGACTCATAAACGGCGGTTAGGATTAATCTCTGCATGTATCCTTGGGCTGGGTGTTAAATCTGGGAACTCAGCGGCCATGAATGAGACACTAAGCTCCCTCACAGGCACCATTTGTGAGAGATTTCTGCTGGATCTTACGCTGTAATTGGCAATTTGCAGCGCTCTTCCTTACCACATGAATTATTTTAAGGAGTAGTTTTAATAGAAATTAAGTGCAGTTCCACAGTCCCTCCAAGCCTCACACGTACTCTCAGTCCTCTCTGTCACGTATACTTATCGTCCAGGGTTTCTGCGGTTTCCCCCTGAAAAAGCCACGCTCTCATTTCCAGCCGCTACGGGCGAGAGCCATCACTCTGCTGTAACAAAGGCTGTGTGCTTTCATTCTGCTCGGGGAACCTTTACGTAAAAGCAAAATGAACAATACGTCTTATTTTTGCACCGCTCCGCCGTTAAGATCTCACCGCTGGATGGCTGTGCAGAGATTTAAAGCGGCGGCAGGAGGAGGGACTGATCCACGCGGTGGGGACGGACAGAAAAAACACGTTGGAGGTAAATCATCGCTTTGCACGGCAGACAAATATGAGTCCTGCCAGTCCTCCTGCAGCACATAACTCTCAGCTCGGCGAGAGGCCACGCTGTGGAATTTTAAACAGTAGCTGGACGAGATAATTGCACTTCATTTTTCAAGACTGCTCTTTTTCAAGAGGCGCCGAAGCCGTGGAGGACTTAGCTATCTGCAGGAACGCTCCGAGCTTTGGAGGAGAAATTTGCATGTTGCTGACTAGAAATCGCAGAGAAAGTAACACAGAACGTATTCTCTCTTCTCTCTTTCTTTTTTTGTTTCCCAGGGCTCGAGGAATATCGCGGTTCAGAGGCAGATCCCTGAAATCACTACGCAGCAGAGAGTGAACACTCAGAGAGAGAGAGAGCCTGCAGGGTGAACTCTGCTGCCTCATTTACACCAGGTCTTAACAGGAGATCTGGGACGGAGGCTTCAGTCCACCTGTAAAGCTTTCCCGCTGGCAGAGAGCTGGCAGGTGGAGGTGGGCTCTATGAAGCGGCCTCAGCGTCGCTCGCTGAGGTCACTGTGCTCTTGGAAGCACTCACAGCGTTAGAGTTTCTATCACGGAGGTCTGCAGAGAGCTGCTGGACGTCAGGGCTCGTCTTTGTCACGCAGCTTGAAATGTGAAGCCTGATGCAGACGGGGGTGACTTTCTCAAACTCCAGACACATGTGAAGGATCATTAAAGCAGCGGAGCCACAGCAATGAGAGGTGACAGCGTTTAAAGGCCTTCTCTCTGACACCGTGGGCTGGTGGCGTCTATGAATCCAGTCAGTGTTGTTCAGTCTTTCTGTGATTTCATGACGTCTGCTGCCAGAAGAACCACAATCATCAGTAGATCACGTCTAGCTCTGACGCTGCTTACCAAGCTCTCTTGAATGTCACTGCTGCAGCTTTAGATTTTGTCTAAGTGGCCTTTTCTCAGAGCTACCTTTAAAACCAGACGACATAACGTTTAACATCTCAAAGACTAAACACTGCTGAGTTATTTCTGCTTGGCCTCATAAAACATGGTCAGCAAACGCAGCGCTGAGCACAGTAAACTGTTTCGTGGCGAGGCGCTCCAGATCTCCTCATTATTTCTTTTCTTATTTCTTCACTACAAAGGGCTGAGATGAGCTCTTTCAATCACGCAGCGCCTCGTATCGCAGTGATGGGATTTCATCAGGTTACTGAGTGATTACAGCCTGAGAGAGACGCTGCTTTTCTTTGCCCCTAATGCAGCTTCTCACTGCAGGATACCTGACGCTTTAAGCTGCAGCGTTTCAGCCCAGAATGAATTTAAAACTGAGTCGTGTTCACATGTCGACCCTGACGCTTTAACGGTGTAAACAGCCCCGTGGTGAGGGGTCCAAAGTGTTTTTAAAATAAGCAACAGAGATTAGTTATTTGAGGGATGGTCAAGCTGCAGCTGTGGTCTGAGCAGAGAAACGTCGGACGCAGATTTAAAAGACAAGGACAACGCTGTTACCTGAAGGTATCTGTCTGTGCATGTTTGTTCTCTAAATGGTTCTCCAGAGATTGTTGAGCTACTGACAATTTCAGTTTGAGGAGGTTTCTTATTCTGGATTAAACACAGTTACCGTCAGAGCAAAGAGGGATGAAGAGGAGGAGCAGATGAGATTTACGTCAAGAAAATCATTTCAGAGGATGTTCAGATGCTATTTCTTTAAATTCACAGAACAGAGAACAACGAGTCAGGTCCCCCAGCAGCATAGGCCTATAGCAGCATAACTAAGGGACGGATCAGTCCAGAGAGGACAGTCTTTGTCCTAACCTTAAAAGAGCGTCTGCCTCATGAGCCCAGACTGGACAAGAACCTGGTCCCTGAAGGCTCTACCTCATACTCCCTCTGCACTTTGAGAGCTGAGAAGTCTACTGCAGTGACACGGTGCGTTTTAAATTCTTCCATCAGACTGTTTGGCCACAGTAGCAGGAGACGTGTTTGAAGAAGAAGCTCACAAACACTGTGCAGCGTGGGCGTCATGACGCAGCAGCGCTGGAAGATAATGTGTGAAGGTTTATCCTGAGTCCAGATTTAAACCACACAAGCAACATCTAAGATTTGTTCAGACTGTGTTTCGCCTTCTGTCTCAAATAAATAAATAAATGTTCCAGAGAAGTATCAGTGAGACAAAGCAGACTCTTAATCAGACTAACATGGTTAAAGGTAAAACAGCACAGGGTCAGCCGTTTAACAGGACTCCTTCAGCAATCATTTCCATTGTGCTGCTGCTTTGTGCGAGCCTCCGCTGATGGTCAGGTGTGATTGTTGCCATTCATCATTTTCCACCTGCCCGAGCCCGAGCCACATTCATCACTTCCCACCTGCCTGAGCGGAGCCGGGGCTGCAGAATCACAGAGCCCGAGTGGGAAACAGAAAATCACAGTGATTGAACGTCAAGGGAAGCAGATGTCAAACTGGTATTGGCCTGGAATGACACACAGGGCCCTCACTTTCTCCTGTCACTTTAAAGTGGTAAGTGACCTTCAGAACAGAAACGCTACACCATTACTGCTGTACTGTGACAGTCTGATGGCCAATGCTGACAGATGAGCAGTGAGGCGCTCAGGCCTTCAGAAAGCACTCACATCATTAAGGTGTGACCAGCTGGCAGCGCCGTGGCGACCGTAAAGGCCCTGATCAATCTGCTGCGCTGGAATCCAGGACAGCGATTATTAAGATCTGAACCTGGACACGGAGACGCAAATAATAGAGATCAGTATCAGTATCACTGAGCTGAACACTTAATTGATGTGGCTGTGAGTGTGGACGTTCACTCAGTCTGGAGGAAATAACGACGTTCAGGAACAAGAAGAGAAAAGGTTTTATGACCTGCATCACACAAACAGCTGAAGGAGTTAGATGAAAAAGGCAGCACAGATCCTGGTGAATAAATATCACATGTTTCTGCAAAGTGTCTGAAAAAACAAGTCCAGACGTTCACCACGTTAAATCTGAAGCAACACATGGATGCTGTTGTCACCACTGTGCAGTGTTTTCAGCTAGTGAGGATGGAGATTTCTGAGCTGAGAAAATGTTCAACCAAATAAAAAATAATAACTTGATCTGGGAAACCAACTCCTGAAATAAAGGATTTAATGCAAAGGAAGGGACAAAACATCTGAGGACTTTCCAAACAGACTGGTATAAATTGTGTGCGTGCTATAATCAGCTGATGTCAGTCATTAGCTACATTTCCTACATTTGACTGACTTTGCAGTGGTTTTAATATTGACTTCTACATAATATATATTTTTGTATTTAAGCTCTGGCTGATCCTGCCTACCCAGCCATGGACCTCACTGCACGTTACTGGATCTGGTTTAGAGTGAACACTGAGTATCAGCGTCACCTGAGTGTTTATTGGTTTTTATTGTTTTTTCTTAATAAACTAAATAAATGGTTCTTCTTTCTGATTTCCTGTCTTCATTTCTTCATTGTCCTGTGATTTCTCACCTGTGTGATTATCTGCCCCGCCCTCATTGTTTTCACCTGTGTCTCCTCTGCCCTGGTGTGTATATATGGCCCTGCCTCTGCCTTTGTCCTCTGTCATGTCCTTCTGTTTTCCACTGCTTTCTATTGTTTTCCATTGTTCCTCTGTGTTCTGAAGCTCTGGTCTTGTCATGTTCTGGTTTTTGTTTGTGGTTCTCCTGTCGTTCCAGCAGAGCTTTGTGTTCCCTGTTGTTTTATTCAGTTCATCTTTTACCTGCTCCTGCTTCATCACCTGGTGTCCAGTGTTTGGGTTCTACCTCACACTGACAGGAACCAAACACAGTAACATGACTGCACCATTAGGCGTATAAGAGACAAACTAATCAGTAGAAATAAAGAATACAATGAATGTGTCTTTCCAGTTTAAAAACTATTTAAAAACCTGGCTGACATGCGTATAATTCCGTCCCACGCGGCTTGTATGGTTCTGCACAGCGCCGGCACAGTCCCGATCGGTCGGCCAGCTCCCTCTGGAATGCCCCGGTTGCGAGGAACCCCAGTGTGGTCAGTACCTGTACGGACACAGGTAACGCATGGCTCCTTGCCGTGTAGCGCTCCAATGCCGGCCGAAGCTCTGCGCACAGTTCCAGAAGGATTACCCTCGGGAACCTAAAGCGGCTGATGAGCCAGTTGTCGTTATTAGCCAGGAAATCATCTCTGTCTCTGAATGCACGCTCTCTTCTTATTGCACCGTTTGCGATATCTTCTAATAAGGCTGCCATTGTTGTTAACGACATAATCTGCACCTCTTTGCGCATGCTTTTATATTCACTCATATAATTACGGACACCTGGGTGTGTTCATTGTTCATCAGTGCAAATTTGTCGTGTTTCTCTGATGTGCACATCACAATAATTTTCACATTGATGACAGTTTCCCAGCATGACCTCTAAGTGTCGCCAAAGGATCCACATCTGTAGAATCATACGTACGCCAGCCACGTAGTTGCCGTTGGCACGTACAAAATTCACGGACATTTCTCTCTTGATACATCTGAACTTTTACGTGAGAGAGTACGTACCGAACGTTTTTGTACGTACGCAACGTTAGTACATGAGGCCCCAGGTGTCCAGTGTTTGGGTTCTACCTCACACTGACAGGAACCAAACACAGTAACATGACTGCACCATTAGGCGTATAAGAGACAAACTAATCAGTAGAAATAAAGAATACAATGAATGTGTCTTTCCAGTTTAAAAACTATTTAAAAAAAGAGAAGTGACGTCTCTCACATGTTTGACTCAAGTGTGTATCTGATGAAGCTGCTGCAGTTAAAGCTGAGGGCTGAGTGAGGACTTTAAAGAGCCTGAGAAGGTTTTAGAGGTTCATGTATGAATGTGTGGCATCGATCACACAACGGCTCCATGTTAGGACACATGTGGCTGGTTTTACTTTAGACAGACTCAGCGTCAGTCCTCCTCCTCCTCCTCCCTGTGACTCTCTGATGAGGTCAAGGACTCCAAGTCATCAGGATTTATCAATGAATGGATTGCTCCAGGACACAGAGCTGAAGGAGGCTGATACCAACCTCCACAGACACAGAAACCTAAAGACATGAGAGCGGGTGGATATTGAACTTCAACACCAGCTGATGGAAGGAAGCAAAAACATTATCAACAAATAGATCTCTTATTACAGTGATGCCTCTTCTGGCCCGAGCACTAAAAGCTCCACCTATTACTGAAGCTGTAAACAGGTGATTCTTCACTGTAGCAGCACAGATGGGAAAAATAAAACTCCTAAACTGTGTCTAGCTTCTAGAAGAATGTCTTCCCATCAGGGTTCTTTGTATATTTAGACGTAGATTCACATAAGAAGGACACACAGGGAGGTGGACATACGAGATAATGACCAGTAATCACTTGTGACCAGGTGTGATGATTCATGCATCAGAGTGTTTCTGAAACATCCTGGACAGATACCACCTCCCACATGCACAAAGGGTTTTAGTCTGCAGGATGACGACACTAGAGCTCACAGGACAGCTGCAGGGAGGGGGTGCAGCAGATGCCCTGACCTGTTTGCTGCCTCCTCTCCTGATATGACCCTTACCCAGCATGCCTTAGCATACGCGTTCCTAGCTAGCAGTCTTAGCTTAGCATAAACATTCCTAGCTAGCAGTCTTAGCTTAGCATAAACGTTCCTTGCTAGCAGTCTTAGCTTAGCATAAACGTTCCTAGCTAGCAGTCTTAGCTTAGCAGTGATTCCAGAACATTCTCAGAGACTCTGATCAATGAATGGACAGAAACTCTGATCTCAGTGAGGAGGTGTGGTCGACCCTGTTGCTAGGTATGAGTCATCATTTCAAGAGCTGTGATTGGTTGATCCTAAAACTAGATTAAAAATACAGTTTTGGTGATAATTGTCCTAGAATGGACGTCACATTAATAGATTTAATAACAGAATCTAATCTCTATGAAGACTGTGGAATTATAAATAATACTTTACATAAAATAAATAATAGTAGCTCTACTTTAAAATGATTAAACTCAGTCCTCTACCACAGTGTTCACATGCTGATAGTTCTGTTCATTCACCTGCTGCTCATGGTTCATCATCTGCTATTAACCAGGCTAACGTGTCTGTGATGCTAACGCTAAGACCTTCTGGAGACAGTGTTTTCATGAGACGTTTAATAATTGTCTCATTTTGTGCAGTTATTCTTCTTCTTTTGTTTGAAACACTGCAACTAAATCCTCACAAGAAAAAACAGAACCAAGCTCAGTAAACAAACGTCCTGGTGCAGGTTTGGAGAAACACTAGAGTCTACAAGATGTGACTGAAGAGTGAAGCTGGATCCATGTCAGGGGCGAACAGACCAGATATTAATGAATGAGTAACTTCTGGGTCATTTTTATGCCTGAAATCCTCTGGAATGTGTGTTTCCTGTTAAATTAACTCTAGATCCTACTGTCCAATACGTCCAGTGTTGTTTAAGCCTGAATATAAAGTTTGTAAATGTTACCCGTGGTTTAATTGTCACTGTGACATGTTTGGAAGAGATTGATGAATAAAGTTTTATGAAGATATCGTCTTTATCTGTCAAGGACGAGTCACATGGTCACTGGAGATTTTATTCCAGTGGATTTAATCTGAATAAACTCCTCACCTTCAAACTCGGCCACACAGCAGCAGGTACAAACTAAGTTGTTGTGTAAAAGCTCAGCATCATTTCTGGTTTGTCCAAGTCATTAATATTTCCCCTCGTCCATGTTTTAAAATGGCTCATTTACTGTGGATTAAGGCCTCGGGGGAGAACGCCTCTATCTCAGTGTGTAATAACGCCGCCCTGTCTTCCAGACATTATGCTCATTTACTTTTAATTTGTTTTCCCAAATACAATTTGAGTGAAACGTAATTGCCCACGAGGAAAAGAAATAGAAACGCCCTGTACGAGTTCTCGGTGGCCACCAGCGGTAAACGTACGCTGTGTATACGACGACGCTTTATTCATTTCACATTAGGACGCTGGAGCAGTCAGAGTTATTTTAGATAGAGTTTCAGATAAATATCCAACTATCTCTGTTTTGTTTTTGTTCTTTCCATTTTCATCCTTTGCTCAGATATTTCTTTTCTCATGAAACAGCAAAAGGCTGTCTGAAAATATTCCTCTCTCCAGCTTTCATGCCTTTCACACCACCTTAGAGTGAGACCTGGTGTAAAATCATCAAACCACTTCTATCAAGGATAAAACCATCAAATTCATCTGTCCTCAGTTTTTTTTTTTTTTTTATTATTTCTTGAAGGGAAAGTTGTTGGAACTGATTCTGCTGCTGAACTAGACGTCTCTGAGTGGACGGAGGACGGGCCAGTTGATGTGTGATCATCATGAGATGGGACCAGGGGGACGGCTGATGGGCAACAAAACTAGAGCTAGTACTGACAACAGTGTCTACAGTTTAGCTGGAGGAGTAAAGGAAGACGTCTAAGTGGAAGTGGAGAGAGGAGCTGAGATCTAATCTGAACATCTGGTTCAGTCCAACCTCGATACTGGAGCCTCTGGACATTAATGGTTAGAGAACTGGATCAAGAGAAACTGTGACCAAGACCTTGTGGATGAATAAAGTTTATCTCAGTCACAGGTGTCAAACTGATCCGTGTGTCGCTGTGGCTGCAGGTTTTCATTGCAACCATGCAGCAGCACACCTGACTTGACTTAATCAATCAACTGAACTGCCTTCACGTAGTCATTTCAGGCGTCCTCTTGCTTGATTGGAACAGAAACTTGCCAGCCACACCCACTGCATGGATGCTGCATGGTTGGAATGAAAACCTGCAGCCACAGCGGCCCTTTCACGGATCAGTTTGACGCCCTTGATCTAAGTCAAAACATCAAGTATCTGATGGACGGAGTTTCAAGAAGCCCAACGAGTCCAGTTGTCCTTGTTTCAGCCTGATCCTTAATTCATATTTCACTAACAAGACCACGCCTCTTGATATTCAAAGAAGTTTATTTGACCAGGTTAAAGAGAAGGAGATCAAATGGAAAGGTCGAGGGGTCGAGCCCCACGGTTCCTGCAAAGGAACTGGAAGTCACTGTTAAGCCTTCTCAAAGTCTCGTGGGCCTAACTTAATGAAACATCGGTGAAAGGAGGTGCCCACTTGAAAACCCCAATGACATGCTGGATACTGCTGTTGTTTAGGTCAAGTATCTGATGTTTTAATGTTGCTTGGTAGCTATGGTTAGCTGCTGAGTGGACCATATAAGCCAGCAGCGTTTAGTTATTTTATGTAGATTATAGGTTAATTGTCAGATCACATGACTGTAGGTTTGGTAGGGCCTCTAAATGTCTGTTGCCTGGGATCTTGGCACATCTTATCCTGTGTATTACTGAATCCAAAGAGGTTAGGTGCGTCTATATAGGCAGGTGCAGGTGACTGGGTGTTTGAGGCGAGGTCTGTCCTTCTGTCAGTCCATCATTGTGTCCCTCAGCGTGTAGCTTCATCTAAATGTCCCCTAATGGTGCTGTTGTCCAGGCTTTCTCAGGCGACGTGACGGGAGCAGCAGCTCTGATAGATTTGCATTTTAATCTGTCCCACAGATCAGCAGCAGCAGTTGACCCCGGCCCTCCGCCTGACACACTCAGCGGGCCTCGTCCGCTCACTTAGAGATATAAAAGGAAATACCTGGACGCTCAGAGATACCGTCCAATTAAATCCAGCAGATAAGTGACCTGTGCAAATGAGAGGGGGTGGGGAAAAGCCATTTTGCCAGATTCTTGACACCCTTGATTCCGGCAAGGTGACCACTGGCCTCCATCTAATTGGGTTTCATTCATGGTTATAAATCAGATGAGTCCATTTTTATTCAGCACAGATTTTCTGCTGTGTAACCACGGGACGCGATGGTGCGCCGCGTTCAGTATTCCTCGATGTGGCGACCGGCCTCCTCTGTTGTGTTATCGTGTCTCTGGTGATGTAATAGAAGTGCCCTGCTGTCACTTATCTGCTGCCCTTCAGAATAATGATGATGATGATATATGGGTGTTTGTGCGCCGGGGTCCTCTGAAGCCGGTGAACTCTGCTCCTCAATCTCCGTCCATCTCGTTCTTATTAAACACCTCGGAGAGATTGCCACGGCGGCCGGACGGCAGGTCTGAGCGCCGCTCTCCAGCACAGATTGAACGCTATTTGTTACGTGAGGCTCTAATGGGCTTTTTCACGGCAGACGTTTTGACTTTGAACTGATGCTGGTCAGAGCCAATACAGGCGGCTTCAGGTTTTTATTTCTCTGCTGTGTGAAAGAAACCACAGCGTTTATGCTTCTGTGTCTGGAAGCTTCTGTACGTTTACTCACATAACGTACGACGCTGATTTAATCCTACGCCTGCTCTACACTTCAGCAGCTAACCTTTTGCTTCCACTGCACTTATTTTTAAGCTTTCAAAACGCCTCTGTGAAATTATGCAGTGGAGAGAGACGAGTTGTCATATCACACCAGCTGCAATTATAAAACGGTATAAACATGAATGCATTAATGATTGTGATCCAGTCTGTGACCTCTGCTGGCTTTGGTACTGTTAATACTTTTTCACTCAATGTGCAGAGACTGTAAATAAGAACCATGATAGTTTGCTTCAGCAGGAAACAGCAGAGGGACCTACAAATATTTATTATCTGCAGCTCTGAAGGTGGAAAGAACCTTCAGGTACCTGGTCGTGACTCTCACAGTGACCTGTCATGGACTCATCACCTGAACATCATGGTGAAGAAGGCCAGACACCTGGCCTTCGTCTCTACCTCATCAGAGACTTTTACACCTTTTACACATTTTACACCTGCACCATAGAGAGCATCACCACCAGGCGGGACGTCCTGACCCTCAAAAGGGAGGTCTGTCCAGCTGAGTGGACCATCAGAACCTCCCTCCCCAACCTGATAGAAAATCAATGTCATTTCACATTTGTAACGTTTTAAAAAAGCACAACTTACTGAGCTGTGAGCATTTTAAAAATCTTAAATTTGCTTGTTTGATGCTAAACGTTTTACATGGACTTGCCCCACCTCTCATGTCTGACTTCCTTAACCCTCCTGCATGCTCTCTATCTGTCTGTCCATTCACTTGGGGTCCCAGAGACCCCAAAGGTAGCACAAGGGTTAAAAAAAAGGTCTCACAGTGGTCTCAGGACCAGGGCCTCCTCTAGAGACTGTGAGATCCCAAACAGAAAAACAGCCTTTGGACAAAATGCTCTTTCTGTGAAGACCAGTCAGATCTGGAACAGTCTTCCTCTCTCCATAAGAGTGTCTCACTTTACAAACTCACCTCAAGCAGTGGTTGAAACCAAACCAGTCCTGTAACCACTGACTTTTATCTTCTTAGTAATGTCCTGTCATGTGATGTGCTCTTGATGTCATCTATTGTCCTGTCCTATGTCTTGTCATGTCTTTGTGTTGCCTGCCTAGGGACTGCAGATGCTAATTAGCATTGTTGCTATAATCTGGCATATTTACGTCTATTTCTGTCTGAATAGATGTTCATTAATGTGCACTGTCTCTATCAAATAAATAAATAAATAAAGACCACACCTCTTAATATTCAAAGAAGTTTATTTGACCAGTTTAAAGAGAAGGTAAAGATGGGAGATCGTAAGAGGAGGGTCGAGGGGTCATGATGATCCTTTGACGACTGGACGTAGGATCCCAGGGAGGGAGATTCAGGGTGGGGGCATATCTCTGGAGGCATCCGTTCCTGGATCCCCTGGTTCCTGCAAAGAGATCGTAAAGGAGAAGAGAGAACAGGGAGGGTCAGGGTGGAGGGGTTTGCCACAAAACCAGTAAAACATCAGTCGATCTCTGTCCATCCTGGATCACCACAGACTCCATCAACAGCAGCTCCTATTGGTCGCTCCCGTTATCACTTCCCGTTTAACCCCAGAGTTGTTTCATTCCTGTTCTGGTTGATCTTTGTAAATTAGTTTCACATGTTGTAATGCTGGTTTGCACGTCTCAGCCACCGTACAAACGGCCCTTCACCTGAAATGCTGTGAAGGAGGTGAGGTGTTGATAGGTCCTGATAGATCCATGTGTTAAAATGACTGCGCTCAGGTGGCACAGGTTTGCTGTGCAGGAAGGAAATGAAGAGCAGACATTATAAATAAATGCATGGGAGTAGCAGACCCTGTCACTGACACTTGTTCACACGTTATTGTTGATAAGCTCCATGTTGTTCGAAACACCTGATTCTCCCCTCGACACCGTGGGCGTGTCGACACTTGAAAGCCAGTGAGTAGGCTGCTCATTAGCGAGGGTGCAAATAAGAAAATCCTGCTCTTTCTTCAGTAATTTGCACGCTCCAGGCAGCACTTTGTCTTTGTTTGTATCTGGTAAACGTGCAGGGAAATAACGAGAGCTGGAAGTCTGAGGTGAGGCTCAGGGATGAGTCAGCCTGGAGCCGGAGATGAAACCACAGCTTCACGTACAGCTGGCACGCTGGCTGTTTGGAGAGAATTTATACGGACAAGAATCACAGGAAGGCATGAGGGAGCAGGAGGAGGCATCTGCTGACGATGAACCTTCAGGCTCCAGGAGAGGCGGGTACGTGAGGAACCTGTAAAGTGAACATGCGTGAACAAACAATGAAGTATCCACGTAGCGTGCTCCAGACGTAGAGGTCGATATGATACGGGAGGAAGCGTTTGGGCTGAATCTGCGTCATAATAACTCAGTGTGTACTTCAGGTCCAGTATTTATATTTTAAGGTGTTCATGTTATCAGATGGGGCAGGGGGCAGGGTCAGTGTTAGGGGACACGTTGCTCTTTGGGTTCGTTTAGTCCTCTTCATCATGGTGCCTTTAATAACCACCTGACTAAGGTTCAGGTCCAGTCACGGTCATGTTTCTATAAACCCCTGCAGGTCGGTCAAACCCCAGTGTTTTGTTGACCCTTCCATCCACCTCCACCTCGTGTCTTCCTGGTGGCTCCGTGCGTTGTGTTGATGTGATTCCTACTCATTTTTTATCAGTGAAATGTTTCTTTATTTAATACCTCGGGGTGAAACTTAAAACCCTGCAGGGCTCCAGTAGCTTCCTCCTCCTCCTCCTCCTCCTCCTCCTCCTCCTCCTCCCTGCTCCTTCCATTTGTGGTCTACCAGACTGAACTCTACCCAGAGACGATGTAAAGACTCGTGTGACGAGCATGTCCTTGAATGCACACATTATCTTAGCTCCGTGTGCAGATGAGCTGCTTTTATATTTGGATCATTCAGATAATTCATTAAAGTTAAACATAAAGGTCTAGTGAAGCTTCACATCCTGTCGGTAACTTCACTAAATCAAACCTCAGAGCTGATGTCAGTGAGTTCTGCTAATAAAGAGTCTTGGAGCATAGTCTGTATATAAACATGCACACCACGTCTGCTCTTCCTCTCATTGGTCAAACTGACTCTATGATCCCGGGGATACGGGCGGCGCCATCTTGTGAGTTTGGATCCAGACTCTGATCAGTACGGTCTGAGAGCTCTCACGATCCAATGGAACTGCTTCACAGAGCGGTTGTCATGGCAACTGGTAATCGTGATGTCACATCCTGTTTCTACAGCGTCAAATAACTAAAATGAAACAAATTCAAAAGACTGACGCTAGAACGTTCATCAACATTATATTAACGACCTCAAATGACAGAAACCATCCATGAAAATCATTTATTTTAGTGTTTGAATGTGTCCCAAGCCCCGCCCACTAACATGGAGGGGGTGGAGCTTATGACCTATACTGCAGCCAGACACCAGGGGGAGCTCTACTTGTTTTGGCTTCACTTTAAAGGAGCAGTTCTGTGTCTTTATACTGTCTATGGCTGGGAACTGATTCTGCTCCATCTGTGGGGGCCAATCAGACCGTCAGGGCGGGGCTTTATGTGACGAAGCGGAAGCAGAATAAATATGTTTATTATTAATGGCGTCAGTGTGTAGAGGAGTAGTTTGTGTCGTCAGAGGATTTGAAGTGAAAAGCTCGTAAAAGGAAGAAAGTTCTCAGGATGTTAAAATGAAAAAGTCCACTCTGCTTGTAGGGAAGCGTGTCTTTGATGAAGATGAATGTCCTCCCCAGGCTACTTTCTAAGCTCCCAGTGATCTCCAGTCTGCTGAATAATAACACTATAAAGACAGTAAATGGCTGCTACAGAGCATTTATCTGGAACCACGGGAGACCACGACTCAAAGCTGCAAAAGTTACCAGCAGACCAGCAACAGCAAACTCTAAGTTTAGCTGCTCTCCCTCTGATTCTCATTGACTTCTACACTTTGAGTTTGTGATGAGATCAGTTAATGGGAGAGAAGGACTGATATTCTATCTCTGAGTAATACCTGGAGTAATGACAGATAATGGCTTCTCTCTGTGGGAGGAGGCAGGCCTCTCAGCTCTGGAGGTCATCTCATCATGTGCAAGGAAAATATAAATGACCCTGTGTGTACCCTGTACACAGAGAGGTTTTAAGGTTCCTACAAGTTTTAATCAGATGGAGCAGAATATCGGCTCTGTAATCTACATGATAACGGGTTTATGATGGGACGCGATGAAAACAATGCAAGTATCCACTCAAGGTCTAGAAGGAGAGAGGAAGATATGGGAGGACGTTAAGTTCAGACGTCTGCTCTGAGCCAGACACAGAACTGAATATTTAAGAAGCTGGTCCAGTTTATAAAGAGCTGCCTCCTTGACTCACAATGTCCAGTTGATTCTAGAAGACACGTCCTACAGCGCAGGACGACGGCATGATGCTAATTGTTATTATTATTAATAATAATAACAGTCATTTTTTATGGCGACCCACTTACACTTGTTTTTCCTGCGTTGCTTGCGTGTTCTCTCTGAGTCTAACGTCAGCTCCATGGACTCAAGTCAGTCATTACGTCCCTTTTTATGTTTTTTATGATTGCACTTTCTGTCGTGACCTCTCTTCACTGCAGGTCTCTAGCTGGCTGCCATTTTATTTTAAATTTCCAGCCCTTGATGTAAGCTGCAGTAATTTCTTCAAAGTGTTCAACATCTACAAACTTGCCTCCAGTCTGAGGGGCTGTTAAAGCAGCGGGGGTAAACGCTGCTCCGCTCACGCTGCTGACCTGCCACATTCAGCAGGTTAGTCCATTAGTGCCAGAGGAAATCATAGTTTAGGACCTGACCACTAATCTAATGGCTGCGTCATAAAAAGAGAAAATAGAAAACAGTTGCTGATGTTTTGTCTTTGGCTTTGACGTCTGCTTGGATGAAAAGACGATGCATGAACGTCACAGCTCTGCAGAAGAGACGAGCAAATCACCAGTCAGACAAGAGCAGGAAACAGGTGAGGACATGTAGCACCCACCTAGACCAGACCAGGTACCCCCACTACATCACATTATCAGTGCAAACATCTGCAGACTGACAGCTGATCCAGCTGTGTCATTAAAAACTGAGGAAAGGATGCCTGGTTTCCCTTCTTGTTTCGTTTCTCTCACATCTGTTCGTTGTGTCTTCAGTGAGACGGGACTGAGACGCGTGAGGGAAACAAGGAGACGGTTTAAACTAATGACAGGAGTCCTGTATGTGCTGCTCACACCTGACGCTGATGGTGTAACGTGAACAACGTCTCAGAGGTGTCAGTCGAAACGGGATGGAGGAGGATGGCGCCAAACAGAAAAAAGAGATTCAGATTTATTTATCTATACCCTGGTCGATCGCCGCCCGTCACCGCTCCTGGCTGCCTCCTGTCTCTCCCCAGATGTCCTCATACCTGCCTGCTCAGTCAGAGCGTCACTCGTGTCCATCTGGTTCCTGTTGTTCTACTCGCGTCGTTGGGTTCCTGCTGCCGTCGACTGTAAACTTAAATAAAGCGCTCCAACTGCTCCCGCCCGCCTTCCTTCCTGCTCTGCTCTCATCGTACAAAACGTGACCTGAGGCTACAAATCAAAATCTTTTTTAATGCCCCCGCACCCCCTCCACAAAAAACAAAAAAAACCTCTGCAGAGTCTCCAGAGTCTCCAGAGCGGGCCTCCATCTGTGTTTATAGAGGTTACTGTGCATAATTATCCATACCAGTCACGCTAAATTGGGCAGAAAATATATAGTAGCAGGCACACATTGTGATAAGTGAATCTCTATCAATTTGATGTGAAGTAAAGTAATGACTCTGTGCTGGTAAGAGCCTCACAGCTGCTACTCGTTTTGAATTACCCCAGATGGGTTCACATGTGTCCCATTCACCAACTGTTGTCCTCCATGTGTTTAAACTCCTTTCTCCTCCAAACACACACACACACACACACACTTGTCTGAGAGAGATGTGATGAAGTGAGAATCACCTCCACTGCTTCTTCATTAGATTCAGTTCTCTGTGTTTTGGCTCCGGGCCACCTACTCAAACTCCTGGGAGTACAGGTACTGTTTTTAGCATTAAGAAAAAGTCGGAGACAAGTTTTCTTTCCACCAAACTTGTGAGTTAATGAGCTGTGGCGTACAGGATGCTCTTTTAAGCACACTTTTAACTTCCTGTTTGAGAGATACTTGACTGAGTTTGCAAGTTAAATTATTAGGCTCCTCAATGTAAAGATGTGTGTAATGACTGCAGCGCTGGCGTTTTCACAGCGTGAGCCTCGGCTCGCCGTACGCGTGCAGCTGCTGGATGTGTGCGTTCATGACGAGAGAGAGGTGTGACTCACAGAGGTGAGCTGCATCTCAAATGATGCTACTGCTGCTGCTCAGCAATTATTTCAGGTACAGGTAATGACAGCCTGCAGGGCTGAGGGGAGGCGGACTCTTTAAAACACGTTACAGAACATTAAAAACATGCAACAGGAGTCAGAGCTAATTCATCCAGAGCTGGAAGATGCTGAACGCAGACAGGCACAGCGTTACCTGGACATACCTCAGCGCTCCAGGGAGAACGATAAAAGAAACCGTGCAGGTGGAACTAAGGCTGGCGAGTGACAGGGTGGCACTTCACTGGGTTTCTGTATGAAATGCTTCCTGTGGAGGCTCAACAGTCACATTCACACAGAACTATGAGACTCCAACAACTCCCAGCTCGGCTGCCTGTGGGCAGAGGCAGCTCGCTGTCGATGCAAATATGGTTTACTGCGACTTCCACTGTTGTTTTTCTCTGCTCACACTGACAGAATAAGGCAGCAGCTCCTCCTGGTCACTGCACTTATTTAAAGCTGCACTGCTGAGCGTCTGTCTCCCCCTTCTGGCACTGGCAGTAATTACATAAACACTGAGACAATGATCCGTTAATGAGGTGGAACAAATGTCTGAGTGGATGAATAGTGCAAACCAAACATTTAAAAAGCAGCCTGTTTGCAGACAGAAGGTCGTCACGTGTTCCCTAACCATAGCCCTGCAATGAGGAGGACTCACTAAAATATTAACCCTTAATTCTCTGTACTGTGATATGTTAAGATGAGTGTCCATTGATACCAAGCATCACATAGCTGGAGCTAACCAGACACAACCAACATCAAATATAACTGATCTGGTTTTATTATCTTCTGTCCTTTAGAGTCTATCAATGATTCTACCTCCATCTAGTGGTCTAATGGTGCTTCTACAGATAATACAGTTAGCTTAGCATTGCTACGTAGCATGCCTTGGTGGCTGGTTCTCCTGGGGAGTTCCATGTGTGAACAACATGGAGGAAACATCAGTCTTCTCCTGGATAATGAGCTCAATGGTAGAATGTGATGATGTCCAGGAGAAATCAAATGTCCAAAGGTTGAATTGTGTGGACATTGTCTCCTGTAGTGAATCAGTAGGATTTTGGAGCCAGATTCACTTTCAAGAGGTAAAAACCCAACGTGGAACACTTTGGGTTCTTTGGTTCTCCACATGTCCAGATGGAGAGTGGGCCTGGTTCTATTGTTACTAGAACCTTTGGTCCAGTTCTAGTGAATGAGTTCAGAATGATGTCATTGCTATCAGGGTGTTTTCTACTCTCTCATCTAGAAGATGTTTTAGTTTATCACTGATTAATCAGACACAATGAAGTCTGACCTACCAGAGAGACCAGGGTCCATGGAGACCAGGGTCCATAGAGACCAGGGTCCATAGAGACCAGGGTCCATAGAGACCAGGGTCCATAGAGAGACCAGGGTCCACAGAGACCAGGGTCACAGAGACCAGGGTCCATAGAGACCAGGGTCCATAGAGACCAGGGTCCATAGAGAGACCAGGGTCCATAGAGACCAGGGTCAGAGAGACCAGGGTCCATAGAGACCAGGGTCCATAGAGAGACCAGGGTCCATAGAGACCAGGGTCCATAGAGACCAGGGTCCATAGAGAGACCAGGGTCCATAGAGACCAGGGTCAGAGAGACCAGGGTCCATAGAGACCAGGGTCCATAGAGAGACCAGGGTCCATGGAGACCAGGGTGATGAACATGGACCTGATGGTTCTGGATCTGGTCCTGGTTGATGTCTTTAGCTGAGCTTCAGCAGGTTAATCCGTGTTTGTTCCACTGATCTCTTTCTTTTTCAGATTTTAGCTCCTCCCTCTGAAGCAGATTTATTTTTAGCATCTAAACCTTTTCTCAAACGTTTCCTGGATTCTCTTTCATTCACAAACACTGAGCACATGCTTTCATTTCCATCATCGTTGCCATCAGGCCTGGACAGCTTCAGGATGACCTTCATGGCTCCTCCCTCTGATCCGCCCTCTGTCTCCGTCCATCCGTCCAGTGTCCAGGTGTCACCAATCAGACTGCTGTCCTCATCAGGAGTCTCGTCTGGAGCAGCTCAGTGTCAGTGGCTCAGAGTTGCTGAGAGTTTACACAGTTTTAGACGGTGAGTCTGTGAACTGGTTTCTTTTAAGTCCGCCCTCGTTACACAACCCTTATCCTTTTTATTTTACTTCCTGTTACCCGTCGTGACCTGAATCCCCTGTAGCCGTAAGACGTGGAATACAAAGCTGTAAATGACGTATTTATGTAAGCTTTTAATATGTGAGTGTCCCTTTGTGTCATTCTGATTCATTCATTCTTAATAGTTTTTAATTAAACCAAACTGAATGCAGGAGCTAATTAAGTTAATTAAGAAAATGATTGAGGAACAAATCAGGAATAAATGTGATCCAGGTCAGAGAGGTGAAAGCTTTGCTGCTTTGTTTTACAAAATCACTGAATTCATATTTATTTATTTATTGTTGACTAATGAGAAGTCCTGATTAGAGACAGGAAATGAGGGTGGTCAGGACTTTTAGCTTAGCATCGTTAGCAGCTGCTGCCAGAAAAACAGCTTTATCTGCAGCCAGAAGAAAATGTTTGGTCTGTGGATTTATTAATGTTCGTTAAGCCTCATTTGTTCAGGACTAACTTTAGAGGGGGAGGCGGGGAGCGACACATCCACTCTGCTCCTCTGTAATTTAGCTCCTGCTTCCAGATGGCACTTTTAAATGAAGGGGGACGCGGCCTGCAATAAGACGTGGACGCTGTGCAGGACAAAGCCGAGGGAGGACGATAAACGTCTCCCAGAGGAGTCACAGGAGAGCTGAAGGTGAAGCAGACACACAAAGGAAACCGGCTCAGGATCAGAAGAAAACCCCTGGTCCCAGGGCTCGCAGGGATCTGGTCCAAGGGCTCGCAGGGATCTGGTCCCAGGCCTCGCAGGGATCTGGTCCCAGGCCTCGCAGGGATCTGGTCCCAGGCCTCGCAGGGATCTGGTCCAAGGGCTCGCAGGGATCTGGTCCCAGTCCTGACGTTCAGCCAGGCCTCACGCTGCAAACAGAAAGAATAAGAAGAATAAACGGAGCCGTCTCCACCTGACAGCGGCACGTTTATCTGATCTACACAGGTTTTATTGAGTCCTACGCGGCGTGCACGCTGATGCATGTTTCCATCTGTGAGTCTGGCAGAAACATGTTAGAGCTGAAGGAAGGAGTCGCTCAGACGGGATTTAAATCACTGCAATTCATAAACCACAAGCGCTGCAGCCGGATTAAAATCACAGACGACGCTGAAATCTCCTCCACCTCCTCGACAGAAATAGCTCCAGTGTGAAAGGGGCTTTAAACTGACACCAGGCTGTGACTGTATGGTTGCCACTAGCAACAGGAAGCAGCTGATGGAGGCGGGATGCTCGCCCGTCTGACACAGCGCTGATTTAACTGGAGCAGTCACTTAAGAAGAAGGATGAGCGCCGAGCCGGGCCTCGGGAACAGCATCTGGGTGTCGTCGTATCCGGCTGGGAGGTCTCTGCCTGTTCCACTTACGCTGGCTCTTTCTATCAGCGCCGGTGTTTTCAGCCGCAGCAGGAGGACGGCATGGTGAAGGTGGCGGCGCTGCAGCGTGTCAGCCACCTTCAGATGATTACAAGTAAAAACATAAAACACGTCATTCACGCAGCAGAACTTTACGGTGAACGTTAAGGCTGCAGACTAATCAGCTGATTGAAGAGGACTCTGTTGTTTTTGCTATTAAATCCAGTCGTGCTGTAATCCTTTCTAATCCTCGTGCTCAGTGAAGACCTAAGAAATCTGTATTGTTCTAAGACTTGACACAGTTATTATAACGGGAGAGAAGAGAAGAGTTGATTGTTGTCCCAAAAACTGGAGCAGAAAATCCTCACGTGGCATCATCGACTGCTTCCTGTGGGCGGAGCCACAGAGTCCACCAACTCTGAAGGGCTTGAAATGCATTCTGGGAAATCAATCAATCAATCAATCAATCAATCAACAGTGAGGCTGTGGTATTAGCTTAAATGTCACAACTTTAATTGTTTTTGTGTGTTTTCTAGTTTTTATTTTTCATTGTTTTGTCTTTATTCACTTAGCATCTGTTTATTAAAATGTGCAGATTTGACAAATACACATTATTATTATTAGCTCGTCAGCTAACCGTTAGCATCAGCGGCCCCAGCGGTTGCCTAGCAGCTAGTGTTTTAGTCAGGACCCCCTAACCTGAGACCAAGACCAAGACTGAGCTGAATAAACAGAAGCTTTAGTTTATTTGTCACAATGAAAAATAAATTTATTTCAAGCTGTTGGTAGGGCCAACCTTCAGACACACTTATTAATAATAATAACTTTATTTATATAGCACCTTTTAAAAACAATGTTTACAAAGTGCTTTGACATGAATAAAATAAGAATAACGGTATTTGAGAACAAATTAAAAGCAATTAAAAGTTAAATTACATAAACAACCACATAACAAAAATAATAAGAATCAAATCAAATAAAACACAGTAAAATAGAAAGATACAAGTTAAATAAAGTTAAAGACAAACCTCACATCAGAGCTGGTTCGTAAGGAGTCAGTAACTTCACCCTCGCTCCCGTCAACAAACTAACAAAAAGATATAACCAAGTATTTAGGTGGTTATATCCACACAGGCCTATAGATTGGTGGAACAGTTTGAATTATCTTTATGTCATTGCTTTATATTAGGATTGTACTGAAATGAAACTTCTTGGCCGAGACTGAAAATGAGGAAACCAAGGACGAAAACAGAAAAATAAAACACCAGAAGAAAATCTTCTACAACAGATAACTGATCATCTAAGGCAGGGATTCACAAAGTGTGGTGAGATGAGAAATGTAATGCAGGAGGAGAAGTTATCTTCTTCTACGTAGTGTAAAGGTATCTGAGCTACCTGACCTGCTCTTTAAAGTCCTCAGATGGATTTATTTATCTGTTTCTGATCTTCTGCTCGTTGTTGCATGTCGTTGTAATTGCGTGCTCAGAGCTCAGAGGGAGGGCTGCAGCATCCTTCTCATATTCATCATAGTGATCTGGATGTTTGTTGTATTTCAGGTGATAAAGTAAAGCTGATGTGGAGAAATTCACCCCCTCTTGAAATGTCAGCATTGCACATTTTGCAGCTCGTCTTTCTCAGATATACTGAATACGTCCACACTGCAGACGTGTTGCGTCTTCCAGACAAGCCCGTGCTGGTCACGGTTTTTGCTCGCGTCATTTCAAGTATCACTTGGTCTCGACTGGTCTGGACAAAAAATCCAGCTCCACCGAGAAAAGACAAGTAAAAATACGGTCTCGTGTACTACAACACTACGAGCAGCGGCGTTCTCTCACGACTTTATCTGGAGGCAGCAAACGTCTCCACCTCCCGGTCATTACTGAGCAGACTCAAGATGACAGCGTCCGTTTCTGGGATGTTTAATCTTCACCTCTGACTCGTCGGCCATCTTTACACGTATCTGAATGTTTGTTAAGTTTGAAACTTTAGTGACTTTCTCTCTGTCAGACTGAAGTTTCAGGCAGTAATTGAGTTTGTCATAATTATCCGTTTTATTCTGAGAAAGATTTATACCTGAATAAATATTATACTGCTGCAAATATCATCCTTCCAAAAACGAGCTCTAACAGCAGCGAGTGTTTACTCCAGCTGAAGGTTCATTTGGTTCAGAGCAGGAAAGGAAATGACTCATTTGTTCATTCAGAGTTTGTTTTTAAATGTTAAAAAAATATATTTTTCAGCATTTCTCTCCTTAAAACTGTGCTCTCTGAATGGATGTTCCAATCAAAATAAAGTGAAAACGTCTCCCATTATCTGAGTGTGACACGCTCAGATAATGAATAAGGAATAAAACGGCGGCTGTGTGGGAGATCAAACCAGAGCACCAGATATTAATCACACTCATTATGATCAAGGATGTATTTATCAAGAGAAACACAACAAAGAACATAATTGAAAATACTTTTAAATCTAAATTCCTCTGGAGCGCACGCCTTCATTTATTTAAAGTTCGGTGATGTAAAAATCTTTGTGTTGGCTCAGGAGGAAATGAAGACATTAATCTTGAGCTGACGACGTCTTTGAGATCCGGGTCATCGTCTGTCGCTGTCACGCGGCGCCGCCTCCATTAATCAGTGTTAATATTGATTTGCATGTGTACGAGGCGGCTTTGATTCTGCATCACGCTCTTCTCACATTCACGTCAACCTGCCATCAACACGCTCGGCGTAATGACAGTGATTAGGAGAAGTGAGTGGACAGCAGTCACCATTAGCATATTCTCCAGGCCAAACACTAATAGAGCTAGTGGGTGGGGTGGTGAGGCAGGCAGGGGGGGTCCTGCCTCTGTCACATGCCTGCATGCCTCCTCATCCTGGCCAAGGAAGAAAAAATCCAATTAACCAACAGCTTGCTCTCAAGTGGAAGAGAGAAATTGAGAAACTCAGACAAAGGCACGAGCTCGGAGCCGACTGGAATAACAACCGATTATTGGAGGAGCTGCAGCACATTTCTCTAAACCGCTAACGCCGTCTGACTGTGAGCACCTAAAAATAACTGAACCTGCACTCAGCACGGCGCCATTTACATGTGCATAATGATCATTAGGAAGCTAGTAAAGCTGAACTAATGAACCAATTAATGACAAACTCATTAAACTTACTGCTCTCGCTTGCAGCTCCTCTCGACTCTGTGATAGTTAGCATCTGTTAGCTCATGGTCTCCATTTTAGCTTGGTTCAGTCTGCAGCAGCATGTAGATTCATGCATGTAGATGTCTGACTGGATGCTAATGCTCTTTGCAGCGATGCCTCAGCGTGGACGCAACAAACACCACATGAGGCTGTTTTTAGATTTAATTAATGAAGAGAAAGGTGCAGAGTGACAACACACTGTTTAGTTTTGAATTACATTTCAAAACATGAATCCTGCAGACAGGAGGCTGGTAAGCTAGGAAGAGCTACTGTTAGCTGGGATGCTAGGAGGCTAGAAAGAGCTACTCTTTGCTGGGATGCTAGGAAGCTAGGAAGAGCTACTGCTAGTGGACAGTGGAGGAACTGCAGCTTCTCCTTTAGTAACTGGTGGAGACCAAACCTAGCGTTTACCCCTGACCAACTGTTTGCTAACACTTCGGCCAAAGAAAGCAGCAGCTAAACAGAACTGAGCCATCATTTATTGGTTTCCTGCTGCATCTGTGCAGTGAACGGGGCCGACTGCCTCCAGAACCCAGACTGGAGCCGGTCCCACAGGTTTCAAGACGCCATAGAACAACAGGAGCTGAAAGATGAAACTCTGATCATGTGGAGTAAACACCAGGAGAGAGGTTTGAAAAGATGAACCAAGCTGGAATCCATAGAGACAGAGACGCTGGAGACGTCTTGGTTGTCTTCTAAGACTCTAGACATTCAGGGCTGTAGGAGGACATGGAGGAGGACATAGAGGAGGACATGGAGGAGGACATGGAGGAGGACATAGAGGAGGAGGACATACAGAGGGAGGTGTGATTTTAGGCTTTATCAGGACAGAGCCTTAGACTCTAGACGTATTTTGTGAAATGTTCCCTTTCATTTACAGGAAACAGTAAAGATGACTGTTGCCATGGATACAGCAACCATGTCAGAGAATTAAAGGATGTTCAGAAGAATAATAAAAGATAATTGTCCCATAATTAGGAGTCATTATTTTAGTTTTTAGCCATGGAAACATGTCTTTGTGTCTTCAGATCAGACCCAGTTAAAGTTCACAGCCGTGTCTGACTTCCTGCTAAAACTTTCAGACGTTCTCTGCATTAAGTGCTTTTCATTTTCCCGCTGCGCTCTGTGCAAACATTAGTCAACATGCATCAGCTCGTAGCGGGAGGGGGCTGGACCCCGGCTGGAGGCTGGAGATGTGTAGGTAGAGCCAAGCAGCACATCATTTCATTTTCACAGCCGGCTCTCAGGCAGCAATGACAAATTAATTGTTGTGTGATCTCCACCACCAGCTGTCACGCTGATGCTGAAATGAATGTTTTATTAAGTCAAAAACAACAGCAGAGTGTTTCCAGGTGACTCAGGTAATGTGAGATCAGAAACAAAAGGTGAAGCAGACGCACCGTCAAGCAGAGGAGTTTAAAGCAGCACTGAGCCTCAGACTGACGGACGACCGTTATGAACCACGGACGCTGGAGGATGGAGAGGATGGAGACTAGACTACCTCCTCCTTTCTTCTCCATCATCATCTTCTTCTTCTGTTTTACTTCCATCAGATTCTCCTGCAACCTCCTCCTCCTCCTCCTCCTCCTCCTCATCTTCTTCTTTTTCTAAGTTTTCCTCGTCTCCTCTTCTTCTTGTTCTCCTTACGTTTCCTTTTCTTCTCCTCTTCCTCCACCCTTCTGTTCTCCTCCTCTTTGTTCCTCTTCTTCTTTTTCAATGTCCTCCTCCTTCTATTCTTTCTTCTATTTCTCCTTCTTTTACTTCTTTCGTCTTTCCTCCTCTTTCTTCTCCTTCTTCTTCTTCTGTTCCATTTCCATCAGATTCTTCTTCATCTCCTCCTCCTCCTCCTTTCTTCATCTTCTCCATCTGCTCCCTTTCATTTCTCCTTTATTTTTCTCTTCCTCATCTAAGTTTTCCTCTTCTCCTCTTCTTCCCCGTTGTCCTCCTTACTCTTCTTCTTCTTTCTCCATGTCCTTCTCCTCCTGCTCTTTCTCTCCTCCTTCTTCTTCGTCTGTTTTATTTCCAGCAGATTCTTCTGCAACTTCCTCCTCCTCACCTTCTTTTTCCTCTTCTTCCCTGTTGTCCACCTTACTCTTCTTCTCCCCTTCCTCCATCCTTCTGTCCTCCTCCTCCTCCTCCTCCTCCTCCTCCTCCTCCTCCTCCTCCTCCTCTTCTTCTTCTTCTTCTGTTCTATTTCCAGCAGACGTGAGAACCTCTTCATCAGCATCTCGTCCTCCAGGCTCATTCAGTCCACCGTTGTTACTCGGACAGATTTAATTTCACAGTAACTTCTTTCCTCCTCTCAGCTTAAAGCGTCTCTTCCTAAACTCTCCATGTGATTGTTGGTGAAAGGGCAGCGGGTCCGGCTGAGGTAATTCCAGCCCTCACAGGGAAGATTAACATCCCCAGCGCGGCTCAGCTGCAGGACGTCAATCAGCCGTCTCACCGCTCTCCTCTTTGTTCTCCCAGCTGATGCAAAGGGCTCCAGTCGGTCACATGCTACTCGTCTGGAATATCCTCAGCCAGGAAGAACAGAGAATGATTAAAAAGGAGAGAAAGCTCACTTTAGGGAGATGAATCAAACAGATAGTTGTCATTCATCTCAGGCTCTCACTGCACCGTCAGTATGAGGAGGAGGAGAAGAAGAAGAGGAAGGCTTTTAATACGGAAATGTGAAGCCGAGATAAGGAAATGACATTTTCTACACCACCATTAGTTTCAGGCTGCAGATAGCCGAGTCCTCACGCTATCGTCCTCTGCAGACTCCTCAAGCTGCAGCTGCAAGATTCATCTCTGCGGCCGCTGTCGGGAACATTAATTAGCAGAGGAAGATTAAATTACCTGGACGCCGTGGACGTGGGACTATTTGTCAGTTTGTTGTGCAGTCACATTTTCTCACGGGTGAAAAATCACGTGGAGGGATGAAGAAGAAGAAGAAGAAGAAGTTCTAACGGTGAGCAGAGGACTGCAGGACACTCGTTAGAGTCTGCTCCTCTGTTCTCTACGTCCTGCAGAGACACTTTCTGTTCTTAAGTCATGTCCACTGAGACACAGCAGGAGAGACATTTATTCATATCTGGGTTTTTACTGACGATAAATCACTGGCTGCAGCACAAACAACCTAAATACACGTTTCAGCACGTCTCCAGACGAAAGGTTATGCACGTGTACAGCTGATGGCACATTAAAAGAAGAAATGAGAAATAAATAAAAGGTGTGAAATCATTTTTAGAAGACTGATGAGCAGCCGATGGTTTCTGTGTCCAGGTAGACCAGGACATCCTGACGGAGATTAATCAGAGCGGACGTCTAGCCACGCTCTGACTGAAAGTTTTTGACAGAGGTGATAAAAAGAGACTTGATCCCGAATAAAAAAAATAAAACTGACTGTCAACACCGAGCCCACGCAGCTCTGCAGGAACACACATCAGTTAAAATCACAGGTCAGGTCAACGTGCAGGACGACGTCCGTCCAGATGACGTCTCCGGGAGCTTTTCAGTCAAACATCACAGTCAGAGCAGCACATAAAGCAGAGGAGGCGACAGATTATCAATAACTCTATTATACGACGTGTCAGGAGACAAGACGGAGCACAGCGTCCACCAAGCAACCGTCTGAGACGCTGAGACGTAGAGACACAGAGACGGACGCTGAGACGCAGAGACGGAGAGACGCTGAGACGCAGAGACGGACGCAGAGACGCAGAGACGCAGGCCTTCAAACCTGAACCACATTACAACATTTAGGTTACGTTTAACTTGTCATTACTCATGTTTAAACACAACGCAGTGCAGGTAGCGTCCTAGCAGAGGTGCAGAAGCAGGAAGTGACTGCAGCAGTTATGGAGAATTAAAGAACCACTGCATGTTCTGAAGAACCTTCAACAGATGGTTTAAGCTCAAAGACGTTAACTCTTTACTGTGGTGCAGAGGAGCTGGAGAACAGAAAGCAGGTGTAGCTCCAGTGACTGAACCAAACCAAACACAGACAGAACAGACTCTGTGGCGTCCTCAGGGACGACGTAAATGATCCTGAACTAGACAACAGTCTGTTCACCTGCCAGATAAAAAAGACAAGTGGACATGACACTGAGCTGGTGACGCTGAGGTCTAAAGCTTTAACATCAACATCTGGACAAAGACGCTAATGCTCCGTGGACACCTCAGATACCAGGTGACTCTGTCCTGCTCTACAGTCTGGACAGAGATGAAATGGGTTGATCAGAAAAAGACGTCAGAGGAACATGGAGGTAGAACAACAAGAGGAACCAAGATGGAACCAATGAGGACAGAGATGATGGAGACATCTTGGTTGTCTTCTAAAAGAGAATGTCTCCTCCATTGTTTTCATTTTTAGTTTACTCTTTCTTGTCTTCCTCCATCCTTCTTCTTCTTCTTTTCATAATCCTCCTTCTTCCTCTTCTTCAACATTTTCTTCTTCTTCATCACCTTGGTCGTCTTCTTCTGCTCAGACATGGAGGAGGACATGGAGGAGGACATGGAGGAGGACATGGAGGAGGAGGAGGACATACTTCTTCTTACTTCAGGCATCGCCTTCAATTTACAAGCGACAGGAAGTGTAACGTCGCCATGGATACGGCGAGATGCGCTAATGAAGTGCAACACGAACCAGATTTAATATTTGTCTCCACTTTAGAGAATTAAAGAACGACGGGACGTTGTGAAGAATCGTTAAACCTGAACCCTGCGCCTCATTAGTCTGAATAAAAGATAATTGTCTCATAATTAGGAGCCATTATTAAAAGATTAGGGTGTAGTTTTTAGCCTCGGAAGTGCTTTTATGCAACTTAATGTAAAAATAAAAAAGATATTAATATATAATATGAATGTGACTCTTTGTTTCTGTGTTTTTAACATGCATATATTCTGTAAGCTTATTTAATGACAGGCTGTCAAACAGAACAGTAAACATCATGATGTATAGGCGGTAAGAAATGTTCTGTCGTCTTTGTTTTTGTTTTATATGTTTTCTTTTAAAAGCGACTGAATCTAGAATCGTGTCAGCAGCGACCTACGGTCCCCTGGAAACATTTCTACCAGAAACAACCTTCAGATGAATCATTTCACGCTTTATTTTCATTAACTCTGGTCAATAACGTCTGGCTGCTCTTCTGCTGCGACGCCTGCTATGATTCATGGGTAGTGTAGTCCTTCAGCCTGACTGAAGCCCCTGGAGCTGGGCCTTTTGTTTGCACGGCGCTGCCTCAGTAACATCCTCATGTAAAGAGGAGAGATAAATCCAGACAGAGCAGAGGAAGGTGTTTTTCACCACGCAGGCCGATGGCGAGCTGCACGATGACCAGCTCAGAAACAACCTCTAGACGATCCCTCAGACGGTGACGGCCCAAGTGGCAACACTGCCACCTGGTGCCTGGACGCCTGAGCCGGACCGGGGCGTCTCCGATTAAGAACAGAGCAAATGATTTTATTGAATCGATCGGGTCCTCTCCTCCTGCTCTGGTTGTCTCAGCCGAGACATGAACCCCCAGCGCCTCCATGGCTCAGTCTCTGGCCGGGCTTCCCACGGCGCTAATACGGAACAACATTTGCTTTCTGGAGCAACATGTTCAATATCAGTCGGCCGTACAGCGTTAAATTAGTTTTAATCCTGGAGGCTGTGAGTTCAAGATGAAAGTCTAAAGTCGGCTTTTAGCAGAGAGCTCTGCAGGGATGTCAGACCTCAGACCAGAGCCCAGGACCCTGCTGCAGACCGGGGTCGGCCTCTTAAGGATCTAAACACTGGTCTACATTTATATTTAACAGCAGAATGAGTCTAGTGGAGAGAAGATCTGCAGCTCTGATGGACGCTGACATCTTAACCTTCTGACCTACGAGCACAGAGGCCACGCCCACCTTTAGACCTGACCTTTTAATTGGATCCTCCTCCTCCTCCTCTTCCTCCTTCACCCTCACACCCATCTTCTTCCTACGCTTTCTTTTTATGTTCTTCCTTTTCATCCTTCCTTCTCTTTTCCTCCTCTACCTTTCTTCATCTTTCGTCCTCCTTCCTTCTTCATCTTCTTCCTCCTCTTAGCTCTTCGTCTGCTGTTCCATGCGCCTCCTCCTCCTCCTCATCATCATCAGAACTACTTCATCATCTGTGATCTGTGTTTTTGACATGATCACATCGTTTGGTATCCACGGCAACGACTAATCTCTGTTCACAGTCATTGATCAGGACGATGGAGACATGTTCATCCACGTAAATAATATAATTTAATATAATTTAATTTAATTTAATTTAATTAATTTAATTTAATTTAATTTAATTTAATTTAATTTAATTTAATATAACAGAGTAACAACAGTAGCTGGGTGTTGGAGCCGACAGGACGGCGTGTCCAGCTCTCTTTCTCCAGAGTTCATCTTCTCCACCTCCCATTAGTTCAGTGTGACTGCTCCGGGCTGCAGCTCTGTCAATTATTCACAGCGCCTCCGTGTGAGGAGCCCCGGCGCTCTGGCACCGTACGACCACGGCCTGGTTTCTGCCGCCGGCTGTTGACCGTCCAGGTCAGCTCTCAGCTCGTTTCCTACTTTCTCACACTGGCGGTGCCCTCAGAGTTGTTCTCTTCACGAGTGTTGGTGGTGATGATGTGATCAGTTTGTCTGGAGAGGATGAAGAACTGTCTGAGCAAAGACAGACTGGAGACTTATGTCCTCTGTGCAGAAGTTTCCCAGCAGAACACTGAACTGTGAAAGGATGGTCATAATGTTGTGGCTGATCATGCATGCGGCGCTGGGGGGCCACGCTGGAGGAGATCTGGGCTGGGCTGCATTCCTCTGGGTCGGTCATGTCCGGCCGTCAAGACTGTCTCCGTCTCTGTCTCTGTCTCTGCATCATCAGGACAACGACGTCTTCTCCTCTGCTTCAGAGACGGAGACAGAGGGAGGCTTTGATGGGAGTCTCTGTGGGCTCACTGCGACACGCTGAGACTCATCCAAACATCATTAATGCAGAGAATATTCAGACTGATTCCACCGCAGCAGAATCTCTTTGTGTCTCCGTCTCTCGGGTCAAAATAATAAATGAGACAGAAAGGAGACTTCCAAACATCTGCTGTGACTGTGAAGCTCGTCTCATTTTGATCGTCCTCCGTCCTCAGAGAGCTTGGATCACACTCGGCCGGCGAGGACTCTTCATCCTGGTATCTGAGCCGGTGATCAGTCCTTGATTTGATCCTCTGGCAAACAGAGACACAGAGAAACCATGTCCATGTCTCTGAGACGAAATGAAGACGAGGAGCTTCTGGATCAGGCCTTCAAAATAAAATACAGACTGTTGATGAGTTTCTACCACATGATGGACTCAAACAGTCTCCACCTGGATTTAACGAATCAATTATTTAAGGCCAACTGATGCAATGAGTAGCTTCTCATTTCTTCAACAACCAGGTCTAAAGACACCTGATCCTGTGGTCGTCTGTTTACTAAAACTGGGTTAAGATCGTTAAGATGGATTGTTCCACCACAGAGTCTTTGGGATAAATCTGGAGACTCTGGAGAAGATTAGAGAAACAATGTCAGTTTATATTAAATATATAAAACACGGCAGCTAATAGATGAGTTAAAGGAAGAAATAAAAACTAATTGATTTCAGTTTATTTACAGCCTCCTCTTAATACAAAACGTGCGAAGCATCGCAGCCTTTAAACTTTCTTCACACTCCAGCATGTGTTCACTAATTACAGCCAAATTAAAAAATCAAACCGGAGACGTTGAACTCATTTGGGTGGTGAGGAAGCTGGAGGCTTGAGTCTTGCAGCATTAATAGAATTTAATAGATTCCTTGGTGTACTCTCGTTTTATTTTACAACTCTTCTGGAACAGTTTGAAGCTGCAGAACCAGGTCTGCAGTGGCTAATCAGGAGGAGCGGGACCATTCCTACGGTGGGCTGGTCTGACTTTCTGAGGTGTTATTTTTATTGTTGTTTTTATTTTGGGCCGACGTTTATGCTGTCACCGTCTCTACTTGCAGAGACGTAACATGTCCGTGCACACCACACACTGTCAGTGGTGTCTGGTGCAAGGGTGTTTGCAAAATGGGAAATTAAAAAGAGGAAGGGTGGCCCAGAATTAAAAGTGAGAATTAAGGAGAAAATCTCTGGAGACAGATGCAGCTAAATGTGAAAACTCTGCAGCTTTTTCCATAAAACGAGCTCGTGGTCGACCATAAAGATGATGAAACAGGTAAGACAAGATGCTGAACAAAATGCAACTTTACCTGCATCGTTCAAGTTAATTAATTAGCATCAAGTCAATGAATTGCATGACGTTGTAACATCTAGCCTGTCTAACCTAACGTTACATAATAGTATGATGCCACGCCACATAACTGGACACAGACTTTGTCTTGTAGGCTCCAAGCACCAGCATTAGAATGAATATAATGAAGAGTATGGTTTAGACCTGCTCGATATGATAAATGCCCTGAGATAATTGATGATGATAGATGATGGTGTCCCTCAGGGGTCGGCTCTTGGACCACCTTTATTCTCACGCCATCTTCTTCCTCTTAGACGTTTAATTTGCAGACACGGTGTCTGGTTATGTTTTTTTAATTCACGCCGACAACTTTCAGATCTTTCTAGGTCTCTGTCAACGTTGAGAGCACAAAACTAAACTCCAACCTCAACGTCTGGGTTTAAGTCCCTGCATATCTGCAGATTGTTTTACACGTTTTTATTTTGTTGTGTCTGGAATAAATCAACCTCACATCTTCAGTCAAGTCTCCAGAGTCTCCAGACTGTTTTGTATGTGCTACACCTGCTAAATATGCTTTAAAATACACAATAAAAACACTTTAACCAGAAGCAGGAGACTCTGTGTTTAGAGTTTATCATCTGCTCCTATAGGGGACAAGCTGAGCATTTAAATAATGAGTCTGAGCGTTTAGATTCAAAATTTATTATTTCTTTAATACATACACATTATTTAGGATGTACAACAGAGATCTGATCAGACAGGGACCAGTGAGATTCACTTCAGCCAGATGTTCTTGTCTCCAACATCTGCGTTATAGCCGGGGGCGTACTTCTTCCCAGGGAGCTACGAGGACAGAGAGACAAACACAAGAGACAATTTAACAAGAGGAACAAGACTGATGGGACGCCTGATGGGGAGAGACCCCGGCTCAGATTCGACACCTGGGGGGGGGGCTGTGAACGTCCTTGCATGACTTTCTACCGAGATGTGGCGCGAGGAGATTACGGCGCAGCGTGTCACTGTTCTCATTCTCTGCACCGGGATCCCGGCTCAGAAACAAAATGTCAGGTCACGGCCTCCTGCAGCATTACCAGGCGCCAGTCTGGCAGCAGGGGGAGACAAAAACGTCTCCAGTCAATAAACAGAAAAGGTCAGACCCCAATGTTTCCCCACAAGACTGATGACACAAACAACCTCGTAGAATATTCCACTTCTGGCATTTGCCATCTTGTAACGGCGACTCGCTCAATATTCCTGCAGAGGAAAATGAGTTCTGTTGCTCTGACAGCGACAGAAATAAATATATAAAAGAAGAAGAGTGAGGATTTAGAGTCCTCTGTTTACGTTTGTCTGTTTTTAATAAAGACGAGACGTCCTCAGAGAATACCTAAACAAGACGAGAGGACAGATGATGGTCTGGAAGCTTAATTGGAGTTATTTTTATCCTGCGTGACTGACTGCACCAAATGCCACCGAGGTGGTGGAGGTGTGGAGGACGTCGTTTGTCAAATTCAGAGTGTTCACATCAGCATTCTCGTCCTCAGCGCGGCGTCCTTGAAGCCTGATCAACGAGCTGAACGCGCGTCCTTCGCTGCGTTTCTTTAGACTAGAAACTAGTCCAACTCCCCTCGTCAACAGATTTATGGAGGGGGGGTAAAGTTTGTGAATTATGCTCTGACAAAGATCTGCTGAAGTGTTGGTGTTCACACCGTCTCTGAAGATAATTATAAGAATAAGAAGAAGAAAAGACGAAGAGGAGAAGAAGAAGATGGAGGAGGAGGAGACCAACTCTAGGAGAAGACAAGGACAGACTTTAAGAGGACACAGGACCTCTAGGACATGTAGGTCCAGATCAGGGTTAAATAACTCCCTGACATAAGACGTGTCTCTGGTCTCCTGTGACGAGCTGTTGACGTCTAGACGTCTGAAGGTCTGAGAGGTGAAGACGTCGTGTGACACGTTGATGTCTCGCTGTCACTAATGTCTTCACACTCGTCTTTTTCACCGACGTCTAACACGTGGACTAACTCTGTGTCTCCTGTCTTTAATTAGTCCAGCTGTCCACGCCGCCTGAAGCTGTGAGACAACACTGACATGCTTCAGTCCAGTCATCGTTACTGGATCTAAAACCTTGGGTGACCTACGCTCAGCGCTGCACCTGAACGCCTCACGGACACCTGTTCATGAAGCTACCACCTGATCTCCAGACGTGATTTATGGACATTAAAGGACGTAGAGACTCGTGTCGTACCGATTTATAGGCGTAGTAGTTCTCATCGTACTCGTGGGATCCGATGGTGGTCTCTGGCAGGAACTTGGGGATGTGGGTCAGCGACACCACGGTCTGTTTGTCCTCCACCCTGTGAAAGCAGACGAGGACAGGTGAGAAGCTGCTGTGGTGTAGGAGCAGCGTGAGCTCAGCCTCAGGTGGAACTCACAGCATCCTCATGTAGTGGTAGGTGACGTCGTCCTGCTCCAGCCACGGCCCCTTGTCAAACTTCAAATACTCCACGTCCTCCACCACCTGCAGAGGACACGCAGCACATCAGAGGACACGCAGCAACAGAACACATAAGCTGTAAGGTCACGGGTTTGAACCCCGTCACCCTGATTTGAGTTTGGAAAGAAACGGTTCATTTCATGTGTCTCTACTCTGTCCTCAGACTTTTTAAACCCAGGCGCTGCAGATTCTGTCACACGACGTTAGGGACAAATAGGAAGAAAACCCAGAGAGACGACTGCAAGGCATTCTGGGGGATGTAGGCAGAGGAAGAGCTTTAGCCTCTCGACCTATCACGGCCCAGCACTACAACAACAACAACAACAACATAATAAGAGAACGGCGTGGAGTGAAAGAGATATGAGAGCAACAGCGTGAGATGAAATTATAGATAAACATTAAAGATCACGTTACCAGTTTGTTAATATTCTGGTTATTTTCAGTCAGACATGAGTCAGACCGATGTTGTCTCTAACTTGGTGGTGAGTGAGCAGATTAACTGTCTCTTGTCTCTCTTGATTAGTCGTGTAAGAGTCGGTTAAGTTTGGTTTCTCTGCGGCCGAGTGAGTGGCTGCTGACTCGGTTAATCAGGGATCCACGAGCAGCGGTTATGAGTCGGTTAAGTTTGGTTTCTCTGCGTATTGTTTGCTGGTCCAGTCTGGTCGTACGTTTAGTTTCTCTGCAGAGTGAGATGGAAGATGTTTGAATGGAGCCGTTTATTGATGATCAATCAAACGTGTCCATCTCATACCTGCCAACATTGAGCTATGACAAAGAGGGAGATTTTCTGGGGTACTCCCTTAATAATGGGGTCAAAATAAAGACACACTTTACTGAAGTCATCACAGAAAACTAAAGGCGACCATCATCACGCCGCTCAGCATGAATGACCCGATGCTCTGTGTTCTCTCCTCTGCTTGTTTGCGTTTAGCACAACGTCGTTTTTATGTCCACGCTCCGCGCTGAAGTCGCCCTGACACAGTTTACAAGACGCATGGGAGACGCTTACGTGACGTCAAAGGTGAACGTGTCCCACCACGCAGATGTTGGCAGGTATGTAGGACTCAACTGAGCCGGTTAAATAGACTCCACCGCTGCTGACTTCATTAAAAATGAATGAAATTTAATTGCTACTGAATTATGACGACAAAACAACAACGATATAAAGAAATAACGGATGCAGCTTAGCACAGATGAGAAGTCTGAGCAGAATATGTTAAAAAATAAATCAGATCTTTATTTAAATTAAAAACAAAAATAAAATTAAAATAAACTCTCACCCTCCCCACGTCCTGAGCTTGAGTCGTGTCGTAAGAAAGAAATTCTGACGTTCCTCTGAAAGACAGAAATAAACCACTGGTCATGTGACATGTCCCCTCAGATGTCTTAACGGTTACTCAGAGCTTTGCTACCTGATTTGTGGCAGGAAACTCTTCTTGTAGCCGTCCTCGATGCTCTTCAGGTACGACAGAGGCACATTGTGCAGGTATGACTGAGAAGAAGAAAACAAACAGTTTACTATTAAATGACCTGATCCTGGTCCAGCGACGTCTCCTGCAGACATGCTCTCACTGCTACCTTGCTGCTCTGCTTCAGCTTCTTCTGCACCTCCTCAGCCGGCTGGTCCACGTAGATGACGAGGTGCGGAGGCAGGAACTCACAGATGCTGATGTTCTTGATCTCGTTGTAGTTCTGCACACCTGCACAGGTACACGCAGCACAGGCGTCACCCACATGCTCGTCTTAAAGGGGACGTTCAGTCCATCGGTACTTACACTCCTTCCTGATGTAGCCATGTTTGAACATGGCCTCCAGGAAGACCATGTCGCTGAAGGGGGACCGCTCCAGGACGACTCCTTGACCTTAAAGACAGAGGATCAGCTTTACAGACGCTCACGTCATAACCAGGTACATTCCTGCTCTCACTCCTCCGTCAGTGGTACCTGTGGTGAGCAGGTGCTCGACGGCGTCAGAGTACTGCAGCAGCCTCATCAGGTACATCCACAGCTGAAGCCTGTAGCTGTTCCCGTCAGCAGCTTTGGGGTCCGTGTAGAACTTCTCCAGACTGCACATCCCGTTAAAGTGGATGGGGAGGGGCTGCTTCTCCCCTGACATCCTGTCCAGGTAGAAAGTGTCAGCCTCGGGCATGTAGAGCATCCCTGTGGGTGCAGAAGGTCGGTTAGAGCGACCCCACAGAGCTGCTGTTTACTCTGTGAACTCTGGTGACCCCTGGTGTCATCTGTGGGTATGTTAAGGCATTTAATTTGGAGAATAAATAAAGCATTATCAAAATACTGGCGTTCAGATGGGTCATCAGAATCACAAAGATAACTGTTTTATATCAATAAATTAAATGTAAAAAAAAACACAGAACCTCTACAGCAACTTCAAGGCCCATAGACGTGTAGAGAGACAGATATTTCCAGACCTGACTAATTAAATTATTATTTGCAGCCTCTATTAACATCCAACCAGCTCAGTCAAAGGCTGGACTTGTCCTCTGCTGTGGTGGTGGACCAGGTGCTCAGACAGTTACCCATCTTGTCGGCCAGTTTCTCAGCCAGCGCTCCTTTTCCTGAGGCCAGGTTTCCTTCCACAGAGATGATTTTGCTGGACTGCTTTAACCGCGGCGTCGTCCTCTCTCCCAGAGCGAAGGCCCACCAGCCATAACGCAGGCTCCTCACCGAGCTGGTGTGAACGCCCGCCTGGATGGAAAAGAGAAAACAAAGCAACACGTTACCAGGCTGCAGGCATGGATCAGTGGCTGAGCAGCATGTAAACATCAACGCAAGGTAAGAAAAGCAAACGAGGGCACTGAAGGTTTCAGACTATTTACATTTATCAGCATAACAGACCCTTAATGCACAATTCACCCACATTTATTAATAATATTTGGTTAAAACCATCAAACATTTGTTCTTTTTAACATCATGAACCAACAAGCTAAATACAACACAGCTAATCATCAGACTACACCTTATAATAGTAGAGTTAACGAGCTAGCTTTACGTGTCGAGACAGTTTGACAACATTTAAACTAAATAATATAAGATTTAGCTCCTTGTCTGTCCACGTTATAAACAAACCAGCCGCTGTCACCTGTTAGTGACCGACTGTCACTGATGCTAGCAGCTAGCCAGCTAGCAGCGTTAGCTTGTCCTTGTAAATGAGTCGCGCTTTTTGTGTCGAATCAGGATCTGACTCCGTTTATTTTCCGTCTTTACCTTCTGAGCAACACCCGAAGCTTTGAAAGCATTTGCTCCCGACGGGATGACCAGCCGGATCACCCTCAGGGCCATGGTTAACCGTCCTCCAAAGTACCTCCGATCTGACCCGAGATTCACCGAAACCCGGCGACTGAATTATACGTCACACGCGGGGTCCTCCGACTGGCGTTGTCCAGAGACGTTAGACGTTTAGCTGTCTACGCGCTGCCTGAATTAATTTAGTTTAAAAACTAAAATAAATGAACTACTGAAGCGACAGATAATAATGAAAACAACAGGTTTAAATAATAAATATTCTCATTCACTCTTTAACTATATATTATATTAGTTATTTTGTATTTAATTATTTAATGAATAAATCGTTTTGTTATTAAAATGTCCAGTTCATTAAAATGAATTATAATTCCTCACTGGCCGAATTGATCTGAGCAAAATCTATTAATATACAGTTCATGACAAAACTTTAAATTCCTGTATTTAATAAGTGGAAGCAGCTGATTTCCAGGTCATTTAGTGCTATTTATCCTCCTGTGGGTCCTTTTAGTGGCTGCACTATATTTATGCCTGCAGTGTGTCTCTGCGTATTTAACAGTAGGTGGCAGTCTCCATTAGATAAGTCTGTCTCACTGCTGAAGACAGTAAATCAGAAATCAGTGAGTGTCCCTCTGCACAGGGACAAAGGTAGAGACACTGAGGACGTGGAGGTCTATGTGCACTTAAAGACAGACACGTTACTAGAGGAGGAAGCATGGATAGAGTTGGCATTAAAACATTTTGCATAAGCTCACTAATATCCACTAATATGTCACGGTGGGATAAATAAAGGATCATCTTATCTTATCTCATCTGAAACCCTTGAACATGCTCACAGCTGCAGGGACACTGATTACAGCGGATCAGTTCACACAAACATCTGGATAACGCATGCACGCGGCGTGAAGACATGATACAAACACGATAATCTGATGGAAGGAGATGCACGAGGCTCTGGAGACCTCTGACAGTCACCTTTGAGAGGAAAGTGAAAGCTGCAGGAGACCGATGTGTTTCTAGTTTATTCTCACATCAAACAGGACACTTTAGATGACCCGGCAGTTTCAGATGTCTCTGATTTATTCACATCTCCACTGGACTGTAATTTACATAACATCTCACCATGTCTGTGTAAATCAGTGACACATCTGCGTCTTGGCCCTGGGGCCATCCACCTCATCCTCTCCTGCTCTTTTCCTCCTCGCAGCTACAAACTCGTCACTATCGCACCTGAAGCTCTCAGGACTTTACGTAACGCCTCCAGCCCGTCAGCCCGTCAGCCTGTCAGCGTGTGAGTGTGACTCACAGGCTGTTTCCTCCGTAGGCTAGGAAACCACCAGTGTAAACATGGCTGACGCTCAGCTGCACCGCTTGGTTATTCAGAGGCCGCTCTGCGAAGCACGAAGGGCTCCGGCTCAGAGTCGGGGTGATGTAGCTCATCCTCCAGACCTCCTGATGTGATTGCAGCACAAATATTTGCAAACATTAGCTCTGCTGTTTCTGCTCCGTCACATCCCATCCAGCCCGGAGCTTTGTGTCAGATTTCTACCTGAAAACTTTAATTCAGACGCACGAACAGCTTTGATCCAGATTTGGAAAGAGTCTGCATCTGCAGGTTAGAGTCCTGAGGGACATGGGAAACCCCAGGAGGTGTGATGATGTTTTAAAAGACAGCCTGGTAAACTGGAGATCGTTTTGCATCACGTACGCCCACGCAGGAACCAGAATAATTAGTCAACAGTGAAACAACAATACTCCACATTCACTCTCATGGCTGAGGCCCTGTGAGGCCGGCTGAGGGGTTTTGGCAAAACGCAGCTCTGCCAAATTTCCCCTGGTTTTACAGCAGCTTTTATTTCAGTCTCAGTGAGAGCCAGCAGGGAGGAGGTTCTCCTGCGTTGTTTATCGTTAAAACAAAGTGAAAAGCATGGTAACGCAGCAGACACACGGCGCTCGCTGCTGCTGCTGCTCGTTACACCTGCAATGAAACCACTGGTTCTGAAGGTCAGACTCTCATCAGGAGGGTTTCCACTCGGCTTCTTCTGCTTCTGTTTGTGTTTGGTGTCTGAGTCCAGGAATGAATGATCTGCTGCTGGAGCAATGAGCCTGAGCACAGAGAGGTCAGCAGAGTTTTACCTTCGTTAGAGCATCATTTTAATTCTACTGAATCTATTGATGCATGTTCGTTCTTCGTGTTTTTGCGTCTCACAGTGACTTGACATAAAGTGAATATATTTATATTTACAACATGCATCGTCATTGTTAACTGTTTTCTGTCGTTCACAGATTATTCAGTGCATCAGAGTTTTGGCTGCAGCGTTTATTTAGTTTAATGTTTAGTGAAGTAAATGAACGGATCAGCTGACGGACAGAAAACACACTGTTCCATACGTTCTTGGCTCCAGCAACGCTTTGCTTTGTGTTTCACGGTAACAGAACATTAACTGTGTCCAGGTTTTCATCATGAATCAGCTTGTTCATGGTTTCCTGTCATTTACAGATTAATTAATGCATCGATGGAGAAAACAAACCTGCAGACTCTTCACTTCTGAAGCCGCCAGCAAGGTTTCAAAGCATCATTTGTTTGGTGCTAAGTTGTTTTAGTTAATTAACTACAAGTGCAAATGAACTATTTAACGGTTTGATGTGTTCTAGTTGCAGCTTCTTCACTCCAGCAGGGATCTGCTTCTATGTTTTCACCATATTACCTGTTATATATTCAGGTTTTCGTGCATGCATCACTTTGCTCGATGCTTTCTGACATTTATTGAACAATGCATCAAGGAAAACGATCTAAATGAGGTATTTCTGACTAAATGTGAGCCTCAGGCTGCAGCTGAAACATGCATCATCATCGTCTATGCCCCCATAAAATATGTTTAGACGCCTCCTGTTGCATGAAGCCCATAACTGCCCCAAACCTGGATTCTGACAACTGATCAGCATCATTTAGAATAAATGCCGGAGTTAAACGTGAATCCCAGAGTTCACGCTGAACGTTTATAGGCGTAAAATGACATTTGTGAAGTCCAGTCTTCCTCAGACTTCATATTTCAGGTACTTCCTGTTAGGACCGTCGTCCCAAACATCCAGTCCAGTTCGTCTCGTTGTCCGTCCGTGCGTCCGTCCAGAACACGCGCTAGTAACTTCCCTAATGATGGCGCCGCTGCTCTGCGACCACACAAGTGCAAATGAAGAGAAATCCGTGACACTCCCCGGCTGCTTTAAATAACCTGATGTTCATTTTAATGGCACTGCGGTTCAGGGTATAATGGAGCTCAGTTACATCTCACTGTGTCCTTCACACGCAACTCTTCCCTTCCCAGAGGGCAGCGGTCCTGCTTCTCGTCAAGCCTCGGCCTGTTTGAAAGGGACGGGGTTCAGCCTGACAGCTGGAGGTGGAGGTGTCCGGTTAAAAGCTCTAAATCAAATCTATAGAATATCACTAGTTAATAATCACAGCGTTGCACTTTCAAACACCCAAACAGATTCTTAAATGATGAGTTTAATCGTGTGGTTGCTCTGCATTTAGAAGCAGCGTATCAAAGTTTGTGTCTGAACCTGAGATGAGCATCCAGTGAAATCACACGCCAGCACACGGCCTGCACCATGAGAGTTACCGCTTTTACTGCCGACACATCCACGTGTTTATTCCTCCGTGCTGTAATAAGTCTGAGGGAAGTCAGGCAGTAAAAGCCAGGGAGGCAGCCGGCCTTTCCTAAATGAAAACCGCTGCTGGGCCGAATAAAAGCTTCGCTGCAGAGCTGGCGTGAAGAAAAGCCGCCGAGCCCCAGTGACAACGGCCGCCACGCAGGAATGTACCAGGACCAAATAAAAGAGCAGGGAAGACTGACGCCATGGCAACAAGGAGACGTGAAGACGGCAGAGACAGACGCTGACAGGGACATGGATGGATGGATGGATGGATGGATGGATGGATGGATTGATGGATGGATTGATGGATGGATGGATGGATGGATGGATGGATGGATGGATGGATGGATGGATGGATGGATGAATGGATGGATGGATGGATGGATGGATGGATGAATGGATGATGGATGAATGGATGGATGGATGAATGGATGGATGGATGGATGGATGGATGAATGGATGGATGGATGATGGATGAATGGATGAATGGATGAATGGATGGATGGATGGATGAATGGATGATGGATGAATGGATGAATGGATGATGGATGAATGGATGAATGGATGGATGGATGATGGATGAATGGATGATGGATGATGGATGGATAAATGGATGGATGAGGGACGGATGGACGGACAGATGGTTAAACTCTGCTGCAGAGAAGATGTGGACATGTGTGGTATGAGTTGATGAATTAGATCCTGGTGATGGATATATTGGTTCTCCAGTTTGTTCTCAGGTGTAGATCAGTTCCTAAACAGAGAGACTACAGGTGGTCTCTGGTTCTGTCTCTGGAGCTGAGCCTGTTTATTTAAACCCAGTTTATCAGCAACAGACTACACAGTGATCCTCCAGGTGAGTCAGCAGAGTTTAATTCAAGCAGTGTTAATGTAATATCAATAAATATAATCTAATGTTATGGCAGGTGAGCGTGTTATTGGTAGAAAGCTGCTCTCGTGTTTCCAGGTTTCAGGTCATTCATGATTCTGGTCGTGCAGACAGCAGGGAAATAATGATGTATGTGCAACGTCTTCAGAATCAGAAGAATATATCAGGGACTCTGGCCTGAGGGTGAACAGTATCCGCTCTGAGAGACGGCGCTGTCCCCTCGGGCGTCTCTCAGTCATCCAGCTGTCAAACACACAGAGGAGAAGAAAAAACAGAAAAGCTCCTGCCTCTGACTTTAAAGGTGCATTCAGAAGCAAACGGCGTGTAGCTCCACATTAGTGACTCACTTGAAGACAAAGGCGTGATGAGCAGAGGCAGCCATGTGTGCAGTCTGCTGCGTCTGCAGCTCCGCTAAAAGTAAAAGTGTCACCTTTGTGCCGTGAGCTCACAGGGAATGTGAACAGACAGCTGCTATGAGGAAGTCGAGTGTGCCCAAGATAAACACGGCTGTTTACAGAAGGACGACGCGCACACGGCTTAGGGTGTGAATGGTCGCCACGGCAACATGGCTCTGGCTGTCACCGGCTGTGCCGCGAGGAGTGGCGATAAAAATCTCTGGTGAGTGTCACCGAGACGCCTGTCAGGGGACGAAAGACAAGTCCATGCATCAGACAAACCACTGCACAGAGACAAGAGGGGGGGCAGGAGAGAGGACATGAGAGAGGACGTGAGAGAGGACATGAGAGGAGACAGGAGAGAGGACAGGAGAGGAGACAGGAGAGGAGACGTGAGAGAGGACAAAAGACAAGTTCATGCATCAGACAAACCACTGCACAGAGACGAGAGGGGGGACAGGAGAGAGGACATGAGAGAGGACCGGAGAGGAGACGTGAGAGAGGACAAAAGACAAGTTCATGCATCAGACAAACGACTGCACAGAGACGAGAGGAGACAGGAGAGAGGACAGGAGAGGAGACAGGAGAGAGGACAGGAGAGAGGACAGGAGAGAGGACGTGACGGGACAACACCTGCAGCCCTGACCAGAGCTTCACTTGAAGGGACATCTACCCCGGGACAGTATTTAACAGACAGATAGACAGACAGATGGACGGACGGACAGATGCTTTATTTATTCCAGTGTACTATAATATATATAAATGCAGTAACTATAGAGTCTGTGTGGTACATGTATAAATATCTGTTTAGTGCAGTATATGTACGTATGATACTAGATGTATTAATACAGAGCGACGGCTCCAGGCTTCTGAGCAGTTAAAGTGAAACCTGAACGCCTCAACACACTGAGGGATTAGACAATAGAGGTGCTAGCAGTTTGGGGAAGGTCCTTTCCTGTTGGAACACGACAATACCCCTGAGCACCGAGCCAGGCCTGAGAAGAAAAGACTTTCCAGTTCAACAGGCACCTTTGTGACCACGCAGACGCTGCAGCACGGCAACAATATCAAATACCCTCAGTACATGTACACGCACCACCCAATGAACAGCCATGAAGACCATCTCCATGACGACAGGAAGGGGCTGTTCTGGCATCCTGGTGCCATGAGGTCCCAGAACCACCTTCCTCCTTCCTCCAGGTCTTCATGGTTCAGTTCTGATCTTCCATCAGAGGTCAGAGGTCAGCGTGGACTCATTTCTATCAGAACCAGCATCATCTTCTTCTTCAGTAGAACCACACGGTCCAGGATCCTGACCCGGACCTTCTCTGGTTCTCCTCCTTGATGAGTACTGATCCACTTCAGTCATAATGTTATGGCTGAATGGTATATTCCTGTACATAATCAGCAGTTGGATTGAAACTACAAAGCAGATCTTAGAGTAATTTTATTATTAGTGTCTCCGCTGCAGACCGTGATCCTTTCAGACACTTTGTTTTGTTAAAGACGTTTTATTTAAATAAAGCTGAGCTGAATCTACTGGAAGACGAGGCGACATCTTACATCAGGAAGTAATTACTGCCGCTTCCAGATCAACGTCTAAACGCTGGTGATAAATTCCCACATCAGTGCGAACGATAATGAAAATAATGTTTGGAATAATAACTTGTACATGAAGTTTATTAACAAACAGGACGAGCCTTGTTTCTCGTTTCACTCGGTCTGATGATCAAGAGGCTGTAGTTTCATTGCAGATGTACGTCTGATTATCTGAGATTACTTTTAAGCTTCCTGATTAGATCTGGAAGCGTCTGCTTTGGTCTCGTTATGAAGCACAGACGTATATTTACTCACACTAAGTGCTATTTTCAGACACTTGTGCCGCGCTCCTCAAACTAATCCCGACTGTAACTTAATGTTATGCATTGTCCTTGGCTGGTTTTCCATGAAAACAAAGACCAAACCAAAATTTAAGGGGCGAATATTTCTGAGTTCTTGTAATTGGATGCAGCCTCGTTGCCTTTTAGGGATCACTGCTGGCTGTACGCGTTCATTCTTCCTCTCTTTAGCTTTTTAAACTTTATTACACATTAACATTCAGCATATTTGAGAAACCTAAACTTGAGTATTGGAGTATTTGCTCATGGGACGTGGGCGGAAAGCACATGTACTCAAGTACTTAAGTACAGTTTAGAGGTACTTCCAGTGTATATCACTCCCATTTTATTGCACTTTATTCTTTCTCTCCGCTGCATTTGTTTGACTTTAACTTTAGTTTGAAGATTAAACACAGACCATAAACAAGTGGTTTCCAGCCTTTTACTTTTTTTCTGTTTCTTGTCCAGAAACTAAAAGCATTGATGATCTGCTGAGCTCTCACAGTCATCTGCTGTTTATTAAACCAGATATAAAGTAGAGCTAATAAAGATTCAGGTCGTGTTCACTGTCACCTCCTCAACATGTCAATGAAAACACAGGTGTGACGGACTGTGTCTCCCACTGTGACAATAACTACTACTATATATTATGAGATAAATACATAACGATGTAAAAGTGGAATCTATGAGTGGGAACTTTAACTGTATAATGATATATACACAGCAAGTCAATGCACTTCTGCTCTCTGCTTATTTAAACTCAGACGTGTCTTTGTTCTTGTGTTCATTTCAACAATCACTAAGACAAATACTTAATAAATATGATTCTTCTACTAAACTAATTATAAAATATAACTGTATAATGAATAAACACTGTTAACTAGTGTCAGATATAAACATATTTACAATATTTTATATTTACTTACCGGTGAAGTCCTAGTTTTCTATGCAAAACGTAGAACTTCAGTAAAGAAGTACTTCTACTGTGTCACAGTCCATCATGTGACCATATGTCTGGTATAATCATTTCTACTGCTAATACTTATGTACTTTTAATTAACTATGGAGTGTCATGAGTTTCATGTTCATGCAAGAAGTTGACTTGTAATTTACACTGTAGTACTGTAGTACTTATACATAGTAAAGGATGTGTGTATTTCTTCTCCTGTCGTATAAATACACCTGTATATATGTCAGGTATAGTCATTTTCTATGCTAATGTATATGTACTTTTAATTAAGTAGAACTTCTGCAAGACTTTGACTTGCAGTTATGGAGTACTTTACACTGTAGTACTTTAAATTAAAGTATGTGAGTATTAAAGTAACTAAAGTATGAGGATACATCTGCCATATACACACCGTATATATGTGCATTAGTTATTTAAATACATTCTACCTGCTAATATTTATGTACTTTTACTAGAGTATGGAGTTTGACTTGTAATGGAGTATTTTACTCTGCAGTACTTTTACTTCTGTACACGTTGTGGATGTTTCTTCTGCCATATTCATATATACAACAGTTAATTTTACTGCTAATACTTTTCATGCAAAACTCTGAAAGTATGAGGATGTGTCTTCCTCTGTTGTACCTGTTGAACAATGTATACAAATATGTCAGATATTATCAGTTTTGCTGCTAATACTCGTGTACTTTTACTTAAGTCGGTAGTTTCATGACAGATGCTGACTCGTGGAGGAGTATTTTTACTCTTTTACTTAAGTCTGTGGCTACTTCTTCTTCTTCTGTGGCCCCAAGTGAGACTTCAAAAAGTCCCAATAAGTCATAATGTGGATGTTACAAAAGCAGCCACAGTCCAGTCCACCTTAAAAAGCAGCTCTTACACACTGTACATGCACATTTCCTGAAAACGCCCCGTGTGTGTGTGTGAGAGAGAAAGAAAACTCCAGTGACTCTGACTTACAATAACACGGCGGCGTTGTTTATCCAGAGAAAGGGGGCTGGACACGGGCTCTAACTTCTCTTAACTTCCATTTCCTCCCCTTCGCTAAAAAACTTACGAGCTGCTCTACACCGTCTGCTGATCTCCCCCGGACCGAACGGCGCGGCGGACCAAGGTCAGCAACGGTGACCGCCCACGGGAGCTGTCAATGCGGCAGCGAACCTCCGCGGACCCCGGCGGCTTATTTGTTGTGTTTTCGTAGCGTGGGAGTCGGGATGGAGGACTCGTCCGTAGAGGAGGAGTAAACGAGCTAAAGAGACGCTGGCTTTGAACTTTTTATTTTATTTTATGAGAGTTTAAACTAAAGTGACACCATGTTGGGAAACCCAGGGACGTACGCTAACAAGAAGAGGAAGAAGCCCGTCCTCAAACAGTAAGTCTGGTCACAACGAGCCGAGCGGAAGTTTATATCTGTACACGAGAACTTACGAGACACTGTTCAGTCAATAGAAACGATTATAAAAATCATTTAATCTCCAGCGTGTCACAGAAAATACCCAATTAAATCCATAAATGTAAATATAAAGTATTACAAATTAGATTAGCTCGTAATCGAGTTATGAAATCAAATTGTGCTCAAAATTAAGATTACAGGATTTAAGGTGGACTGTGTGCTCTTGTTAAGTTTTATTAGCCTCACATTAGCTTCATGTTAGTAACTAAAGAGCAGAAAGTTGTCAGATTAACTCCAGCTAAATCGTCTTTGTGCGCAGAGGCTCGACTCTTCGACTCTCTCTCTCCTCGGGGTTTTTTTTTGTCTCCCTCTTCCCGGACCACCTTAAGAATGCGTCTAGCTGGATCTGGCATGGATATCTTGCCCTCGCGCATTAATCACAATCAAGTTGGAGAGTCGGCTGCTGCTCTCACGCGATGCTCCGAGGAGGGCGGGGGGGTGGAGGGGGGAGGAGGAGGGGGGGGGGGGGGGGGGGAGGCGAGGGCTCGCGGGCTCCGAGTATGTTATTGTAATGTGATAGGGCCTCGCGCTCGCTGCCATGGCTCAGGGATCAGAGCTGGCTGGAAGTGACTGCTCCTCTACGCGTATTGTTGTGTCTTTTTAAGCTTTTAGACCAAATTACACGAGGAAGCTCTGGAGTACGCTGGCTTTAGGGCAACTCTGGAAAACTTTTACACAACTTAGCAACATTTTACGATACTTTTACATTTTAAACTTCACATAAACTTCATATTTTAGAGAGAAATACTGTCATTTTAGCCTGTTAGCTTCACATGCTAATTATATACTATAAACAGTACAGGTGTGCCTTACTTACTAAAATTACATTTTGAGGTGATCATACTAGTTTCCAGTTTATGCAAATTTACACTTAGATCTTCATGTTTCAGAGGAAAATACTGTGAGTTCAACCTAATCTAATGGAAGTTTGAACCCATTAGCTTTACACACTAATCACACAATGTACTACAAAGGATTGAGTACTTCAAGTACTTCAAGTAACATTTCACAGTACTTTTCCTTGGTTATATCAAGTTTATGCAAAGTTACACTTTCCTCCACACTTAAAAGGGAAACACTGCCTTTTGAACCCGTTAGCTTTACATGCTAATCATCTAATGGCCATTTGAACCCATTAGCTTTACATGCTAATCATCTAATGGCCATTTGAACCCATTAGCTTTACATGCTAATCACTAAATTGTTTAGCTTTACATGCTAATCACCTAATGTGCATTTGAACCCATTACCTTTACATGCTAATCACAAAATGTACAGTTACAAAGCATTGAGTACTTCATGTACTTCAAGTAACATTTCACAGTAGTTTTACTTTCCTTGGCTATATATCAAGTTTATGCAAAGTTACACTTTCCTCCACACTTAAAGGAAATACTGCCATTTGAACCCATTAGCTTTTCATGCTAATCACAAAGTAAAATGTACCTCATTTAATTCAATTACATTTCAAGGTTGTTATACTACCTTCCAGTTTATGCTAACTTAACTTATATCTTCATGTCTTCATTCAGAATAAAATGCTGTCAGTTGCTGTCAACCCAATTTCTTTACATGCTAATCACTTAATGGACTATGATTAAGTATAGTCGTACTTAATTTACTGAAGGAACATTTCAAAGTAGCTTTACTTCCCTTGGCTATATCCAGTTTATGCAAAGTTACACTTGTACCTCCACACTTACAAGGGAAATACTGTCATTTCAGCCAATTAGCATAACATGCTAAGCACGTAATAGACTGTGGTGAGCACAGAAGTACATCATATACTTTTACTTGGCTGCTTTCCATTTATGTAATGTTACAAATTGGTTGAGTCCAAAACAGAGCTCAAAATAAAGAGCTGATGTTTGGTGTTTAGTGCAGGACTGTTATATTACTGACGCTCTAGACGCAGCACTGGACAGTAAACTAACTGTAAGTAAAGAAGTCTGCAAACATACAGCAGATTATATCATAAAGCAGTTCTTCCATGATTTTAAATGGCTGTGCGCTCTTTGAGTCGTCATAGAGTGGTGTAGATATGTCTGCTCATTCTGATCTGGCAGTTTGTGCACTGGCAGTTCCCAGTGTAAATCCCAAAATAAAAAGGTGGCCTGTGTGCAGACGTCTGTGTTTCTGAAGATGTGGGACTGCGCAGCGAGGGCTGAGGTTTCCTGGACGGCCAGCTGGGCTCAGCTGCACAAAGGCACCATTGAGCCTGACTGTAAAAAGTTGTGGTCACTACACAGGGGCATTCCATGGCAGATCTGCCCATCCAGATTCTCTGTTTTATTACCCCAATGCAGGACTTGCACATGTTGCCAGACTCTTTTGCCATGCATACTATTATATTATGAAAAATACCAATTTGATGTACTCTGCATACCGTTTTCCAGAAGACAACTAGCATCCAAGCCTCTTTTAGTCAGTTTGCAAGCAGCACAGGAAATATATTTGGAAGCTGGTTTGTTCTGTGTTGATTTCTTTTTTCCTCAGCAGCATTCCTACAGGTTTTGGGGAAAACAGTTTGAAAAAGTTAATTACAGCGTATGGGGCTCATTAAAGCCCCCCCATCCCAATGAACATGGTGGTTATTTGGATGTTTGAAACGCTCAATTATAAGCTTTTATTTCAGCAAACAGTTATGTCCCTAATAAGGAGATATAATTTACCTCCAGTGCACACATAATTTTCTTTTGCAGAGTAAACTAGAGGTGCTGTGAGGAGCACATGTTGGCAGGCATGCCGATAAGAGGTGTGTCTGAACATTACACTTTGTTCTTTGCCCTCGTTTCATTTCAGAGAAAAGCACTCAGAAACAACACACACTTTTTACCATTTCTGTCGTCTTCTAACAGACTCAGTGTCTCTGAAATACAAGCTGAACACCACCTCCAACTGACAGTATCGATATTATTACTGTCGTTTTTTTTGTGTGTTAGAGATAAATGTAAACGTGTCTGCACTGTGGAGCACTTAAAATAAACTGTTACGTGATTTGCATGTAAAGCTGATGGGTTAAAATGACAGCATTTGTTTCTACAGTTTGAATGTTTAAATCTAAACTATCCTGATGATAATACCAAGTCAAAGTCAGCGTGGCCCTAAAGTACACAAAGTGCTTCTGAGTATCTGCCAAATGAATCTGTTTGCACGGCACAGTGCTACGGGGCAGCGTGTCTAAAGGCCTGGTCCGATCCGTCCTGGACGACGGAGGAGGCATCAATCTACTGAGACAATCAGATCATTTTATGTGGAGTTGAATTAGTTTTCAGCTAAATGAGGACTATCCACTTGAAGCAGGGGTATTTTGTTTTGCTCTGTATCAGTTAATGAAATCCAAACTGCATCTCACCAGACTCCTGACCAGGTACTTTGGAAAAGCAATGAGTCATCACTTACTGAACGATCTCATCCAACACTCCACGGCTGAAAAACGTCTGTGAGATGATTGTTCTGACAGTGAGTCAGACCCACATGGACCTCAACGGTAAAATGTGCAACTTTTCAGCAGAAATCAACACGTTTCCGTCCTGGCACTAAGACAGTTTTGTCCTGCAGCATTAAGGGATGTGGCTGCTTTGGGAGACAGGTGGTTGTCCACACAGGTTGCTAACTAGCTTTAGCTTCAGCTACACTCATGCTACACCCCTTTGATTACTGTGGAAGCTTCCAAACTGCTCATTCTTCTCCAAACGTCGTTCAGTAATACAACATTTAATGGTGCTGCTCTTGTTCTTTATTCTCCCATCTGTCTGGGATTCTTTGAACGCTGCAACGGTCCTACTTCCATATTAGTTTCTGTTTGTACATGAAAAAGCACACTTTTCCTACTTTACGACCTCTGAGTCAACCCTTCTGGATGCGAGCAGACGAATGTGTGTCAGCGGCGTTACAGCAGACGTGGGCTGCCTTACATCCCAGACAGAGGTGTTTTTGTTCTTCTCCTCGACATTGTCCTGCCGAGATAAGGAATCCAAACAGAAATTGAGGGTTACCGTAGAAGCATCTTCCTTTAGCACAATGAACGCCCTGATGTCTGCTGCTCAACCCCGTGATCCATAGCAAATCAAGGTGGAAAAAAATGGTCGTGAATGCTGGCTTTTGTCTCTGCTGGGCATTTCTCAAGAGTGAGATCAGTCCTCCGCCATTTCTGAGAAGGTACGGCATTGGTGTGAGGCCAGAACTGGAGTTTAGTGGCAGCGGAGGAAATTTAATAGCCCGTCATTAACCAAAGTTTCGGTAAAGAGCAAGATTTGGGGAAAAGGTTGGGAAGCTGTGGCCTGAAACTGGCGATGGTAGTCGCAGTGGATGCTCTGAAGTGTTTTAGGCCAGAAACCATGTGATCCAATGTGATTACAAGTAGAGAGAGTGATACAGCGCCTAAATATTTACAGAGGAGACTCCTGCTTTAGACATCATGTCTGTCCATTTGTGTAGCACTTTTTAAAACCAGACATTAGAGAAGAAATTGAATCATATGCAATAAAAGAAGAATATTTAAGGCAATAAAACATAATATAAATCCTTGACTCAAGCCAATCTATTGCCAGGGAAACATAATGAACCACATACAATCTGAGCAAACTAAGAGAAAGCCCTGTCTGACTTAATAGTCCTAACATTTTGAGATGGTTGGCCGACGCAGTAAAGGCATGACGTCCTTTAGTTTTGTAATCTGAGTGGATAGAGATTTAAAGACTGGAGTAGGTGGGTGGTAGAGTATAGAGTAAAAACTCCAGAGATGTAACTCGGGGCAAAGTCGTGTAGTATCCTGACTTCTTGTAGATCCTGTAGCGTGGCCCTGACTAGGACAAGCGTGAAGGTATTGCAGCAATCTGGGAGAAGGTGAACGTTTGAATGAATTAACTCATTCAGAGTCAGCTGAGGACAGGGTATGATGGAGGTCTGATGGTCACAAGTCATACACAGGTCATACGTTGTAGGTTTAGTTACTGATTGAAGTGGATGAATAGACCGATTCACAGCAGCACCAGCAGCAAAGGCTTTTAAACATCTAGAAAGTAAATCAGTGTGTCGTCTGCATAACATGACAGAGCAACCTGCTCATTCATGTCTATTGTTACTCCTCTGTCCTGGTTTTTATTTATTGACTATTTACTGTCCCCAGCCTGAACGTTTCTGTTGCAGACCCTTGGACGTGCTGCCTGGACGCAACAGAACTACAAAAATTATTTTGGCAAAATCTGAATTTAGCTGAAGTTTAACAACTTGAGGCGAAAATGAAATGAGACCGTTCGCTATGAGGTGAATCGACCTGTGGTTCTTAGACAGAAGTAATCAAACAAAAAAGAACTGAAGCAAAGTCACAACATCCACATCCTACAGTTCAGTTTAATCACTGATTTTTTATTTTCTGCATCTTGAAAGAAGAAGAAATTAGTTTAATTATCACGTCAGAGCTAAGTGCATTCAAGCTTAAGGCCAAAGAAACCTGACAACAGCTTTATTACGTCTAAATAGCTGTATTTATTGTTGCTGTCATATATTCTGAGATACTGAACCTGAAAGATACAGATGTGTGGTTTTAAAAATGAAAGACGCTGAATGTAAAACGAAATAATAAACGATGTAGGAAAGATTTAAATTTGATTGGGAATTCATTTTTGGCGCATATCTCAAAGTTGTGTGAAAAGAGGATGAAATGACTTACAGAGATCTGTTTTAATTAAGAAGGTTTAAATTAACATTATTACAACTACACTTTAATAATACTTAATATAAATGTGTTTAAGAATGGAAACTAAACAATCGGACTCTTGTTCTGGTTCATGAGACGTTAATCACTATTTAAAACCACTATTCCTGCAACTCGTCGCTCTCTGCAGGATCCAGTGTCCGTGTATTTGGAGGTTAGTCGTTTCTAAAAGCTCCATAAATGTCCTTTAACACCAGATATCTGTGTGTTTCTGTGCAGGTGTGTGCTGCAGGAATGATAACAGCGGTTTCGAGTGTCGTCCTCGTTCCTCACGTTCTCTCAGATCTGGTGAAGCATGTGTGTCTGATTTGTGATGACATTAATCTCCACCGAGCTTCACCAGTTTGCCTTTCGCACTTGAGCCTGGGTGGCCAAATGATCGTAAAGCAGCTGCCGTGATAAAAAAACTGGTTTCCATTTTGACAAACTACATAAGTAGCCAAAGGAGTGATTTGTGGTGCTGTTGTATATTTTGTAAACTGGTATTTGTGCTATTTATTCCTGGCTGAGAACGACGCTGTGCTCCGTGTTGTTCTCAGGGTTGTGTGTCCTTAAAGGAGGACCAAATGGACGGGTTTGTCCTTATTTTCAGACATGTGAAAAACATGGGTTTGTGAAGACGTTTCGTTTGAGTCTTCATCTGTAAATGTCTGAGGGGAGGGTTTAGGTTTTCATCAGGAACATCTGTGGGTGGTGGCTCACCTGTAATTCGAGGACGTTGTTTTGATCCATTGAAGACTCATGTCTCAGTGTGCTCTTTCATGTAGTTAGCATTAAGCTAGTATAGCTAGCTCAGTTAGACCTTTGAGGCAAGGACTAGAGATGTGTGATATTTAATGGTTTATCATCAAAACATTCTCCACGGTAAGAATATGTCATCCCGTGATAAAAACCATAAATTCCCATTGATGACGTATATATGTGAGCGACACACTCTCAGCCCAACACGTGTGGAATATTGACAAAGTGACAATGGTGGAAGGTGGAGCAGATACGCCGGCAGAGAGGAGCTCGTTCCTAAACGATGAGCCGAAAAGTTTCACCGAAGACTGAAGCTAACGACCAGCTGAGAGAAAATAACTCCCCACGCCTTAAGGCTTAATGGATGTTCATTAGCACATAGCTATCGTCCTGTTAGCTAATGCTAAGGAGTTCATCTTTAATACCAACACCAAACAGTTTGCTTGCCTTTCTGTAATCAGTTTCATATAAAACCAATATAAGTTTCATATTCTCACTTTATGTGGTTCAAATCTGAAATCACAAGTTCCTGTCTTCCACCACAAAAGATAGGACGTCCGGGTGAGATGCTCTCAGCTTGACGGTGCATTCAGAGGGCCGTGGTTTCATCTGACCAACGAAACCACACGTCATTATCAGCTGGTTTCAGCAAACACTGCATTGCTGTGTTCTGCTGCTTCTGTCTATTTTTTATTTACCTACAAAGCTAAAACGTGAAAATGTTAAGTTTCAAGCTAATTCTTCTTCTAGCTAACACCGGGGCCCGTTAGCCAGGCCTGGACTAAGTTTAACGAGGTACTTTCTTTCGTTGCTCTGCAGAAAGAAGGTCTCGGACGGCAGCGATGTCGTCAAATCAAACCCTTCCAAGCGCCACCGGGATCGGCTGAACGGGGAGCTGGACAGGCTCATGGACCTCCTGCCCTTTCCGGAGGAGGTGCGCTCTCGCCTGGACAAACTGTCGGTCCTCCGCCTCAGCGTGGGATACCTGAGGGTCAAGAGCTACTTCAAAGGTGAGGACAACACTCGTCCAACATGTCAACACATCCTCGCTGCATCACTGGGACTGATTCAGTTCAGTATTTAGTGTGTTTACAAACTGTTCTGCAGAGTTTTGAAAGAGGTTTAACTCTAGTTGGTTTGTGTTGAATGCAGGAAAGGACTTTTATGTCTTTACTCTGCTTCTTAAATTTTCAAAGTGGAGTTGAGTTAGAGCTTTGCAGCAGTTTCACATGCACAAATGACACGATACGCATTCCTGGCAACGGTGTGGCGCTGTTCTAGGAGAAGAGGCAGTGTAGTATGAATGTGCACAAAGTAAACACGTTATCTCTCAGGATAACTTCTCAACGTGCCTTAATAATCTAAAACTGCAGCCATTTGGAAACTCTGAGCCGGAGCGGTGCACTTTGAAGTTCACCCCTCTGTGAAACAGGCGAGACTGAAGCCGAGCCGACGCTCAGCGGCCGTCAGAAATGAAAACGACTTTGAGACGAACGTGTGAGAATGCGCCGGCCGGCAGAACGTTTGACAGACGAGGCAGGAATGAGAAGCACGCAGGAATCTGGTTTTTAGGAAACAACACATCCTCAGTAAGCTCACTCCACCCTCCCTGCCAGCAACGCCTGCAGCGGCCTCCGACCACGTCTGAAACGCTCTTCTTCAGATTCGTGTTGTCTTTGAAAAGCCGCTGAGTCATGTGTTAGTCAATTATAAGGTGGATGTTACACAGCTCCACCTCCTGAAGATGAAAGTTTACCTTTGACTCACACTGTGATGCAGGTCAGATCAGATGAATAAACTACTGGAGCTCAGCCCGTGACCGTTCAGCCACAACATTATAACCAGCAGGTGAAGTGAAATGAGAACCACCTTCATCCAGGTCAGAGGTCAGAGGTCAGCATGGACACCCTGACTGAGTCCTGACTCATTTCTGTCAGAACCAGCATCATCGTCTTCATCAGAGCCACATGGGTCTTCATCATCCTCCTCTTCTACCTTTTCTCTCTACTCTTCTTTATCCTCCTCATTCCTCCAATTCTTCCTCCTCCACCTCCTCTTCCTCTTTTTTTACCTTTTCTTTCTACCCTTCTTCCTCCTCCTCCTCTTCTTCATCCTCCTCTGCCTCCATGTCTCCTTCCTCCTCCACCTCCTCTTCTTCTTCTTCTTCTACCTTTCTCTTTGCTCTTCTTCTTCCTCCTCCACCTCCTCTTCTTCCTTTTTCTTTTCCCGCTCATCTTCACCTCCTCTTCTTCATCCTCCTCCTCCGTCTCCAGGTCTTCCTCCTCCACCTCTTCTTCTTCTACCTTTCCCTTCACTTCATCTTCCTGATCCTCTACTTCGTCTCCCTCCTCTTTTTCCCTCCCTTCCTCTTCCTCCTCGTTTTTAGTCGTCTTTTCAGATATAAATGTAATAGAAGGCTTAGAGCGTAATAGTTTATTTATGTGGACTGAGTCGTGACACCACGTACATAAAAGCCCATTTAAAACCGTCTTTTATTTTTTTGTGCACTTAATCGATTTGAGCCTTTTAGTCTGAAATGTTTGCATGAGGCACCAGTTGTGTCCTCGTGTCCTTTCACCTACCGCGATCTCGTCCAGCTGTCCTCAGACACCAGATAAATGGTTCATGTCCTCACAGGACCCCACAGATTAATCAATCATTAACAGTTATAGGGTCAGGTTCAGGTTTACTAAAGTAAAGTTGAGCACGACAGCATCAGAAAACTTCTCCGTCTGTCTCTCCGTCTTCGCCCCCACACGCTGATCCCCTGTCCCCTGAAGAGGCCCCACTCCTCAGTTTGAGAACCACGTCTTTTGTCAAAGCAAAATCAATACTGACAGTTGTTGACACAAACACCCTGAAAACATCAGCCCACCCAAAATTATTCACCCAAACAAAAGGCCTTTTTTAAAATTATATTTGAATGTGTGCCGTGATTTAAAAGTCTGCCATGAATACCGATGAGTTCTGACCACGAATAAACTTTCAAAAAATGCTGCAGAAAAACAGCTGCAGTCATGGAGAATTTAAGGCTACACAAATTAAAAGAAAGAAATCCATCCATCCAGCAGCTGCTTAAAGGAGCGTTTCATTAATATTTATGTTCCTGCGGTTTATTCTCTGAAGAAACATCCACGTCAGGATATATATATTGTTTTAACAGCTGTTAGCTAACTGTCAGCTGGAGGAGCAGGAAGTACTCGATGCACGTTGTCAAAGAAATAACACCTGTGGTATGTTTCACTCAGAGTGAAACTACAACGAGTGTTTTTATGATGCTGACACGATTACAGCTTTGACCTCAGTGACACTAACACATTCAGACTGAGGACTTATTTATCATGAAAAGAGTTCTGACAAAAACTGAACTTAATCATTAGACTACAGCTTTAACCACATCTGGGTCAGTGCAGATGTTCTCCATGGTAGAACCCAGGTTCTACCATGAAGCTAGTCCTCAGTCAGTATCTAGTGTCTGTGGATGTGTGGTGAGGTGGTAGTAGCTGATCATCATCCATCAGTCAAAGGCTGCAGCCAAACAACAACAACAAACACTGAACGTTTAGAAGAAGAGAAAAGTTTCCTGGAGACAGCGTCAAGGAGAAACATCTTCCAGAGAGGGTTAGGGAGTTTATGGCAGCGTTGGATGAGCAGAGAGAACACAAGGTACCAGCTACCCTCTCCACACTACATTAACTTTGACTGGAAGATTATTGGACTGAATCCAGTCCACTCTAGGAGATAAGGAAGACAAGGACAGACTTTAGGAAGACACAGGAGACCAACTCTAGGAGAAGACAAGGAAGACAAGGACAGACTTTAGGAAGACACAGGAGACCAACTCTAGGAGAAGACAAGGAAGACAAGGACAGACTTTAGGAAGACACAGGAGACCAACTCTAGGAGAAGACAAGGACAGACAAGGACAGACTTTAGGAAGACACAGGAGACCAACTCTAGGAGAAGACAAGGACAGACTTTAGGAAGACACAGGAGACCAACTCTAGGAGAAGACGAGGACAGACTTTAGGACGCTACAGGAGACCAACTCTAGGACGTTTAGGATCAGATTAGGTCTCTGGTTCTCAGTGAAAATCAAAAGGACTTGATGGGGACGTCTCTCTTCTCTGCTCTGATCTGTATCACAGATTATACTTGGATAAAGTGAGAATGGATGTGTGTTTGAGCAGCAGGACAAGAGGACAGACAGAAAGACGGACAGACAGTGAACTGGTCATTTTGTGGTGTAATTGTGCATAATTCTATGTTTTAGCATTAACTTGTAGCTACGGCGCAGACTGCAGTCTGTCATGCTAACAGTCGTCTGATGTGAGGCCTCTACGCCCACAGACGCTTTCTCAGCCTGTTGGCACCAGCATGGATGGAGGTGACATGTGATACAGCCTCAACAATATATAAGACGATGTGTGCTGGCCGCTAACACCTCACGCTAGCCTTTTAGGAAAGCCAGGAGCATAAAGGCAGCGTTCATTTGTTCATTTGTGGGCGTGAGCTCAGATTGCAGCGTTTTGTAGCTTTCACATCACCTCCACTAATCCAGGTTATTATCACCAACGCAGGCTTTCAATTCACTGACACCTGAGATCGCCGTCCTTTCTTTGCTTTTTATACAGCACGCTATTTCACACAGAATCATCTACGCTTCCTCAGGAACAAACACAAACTGCCAGAGCTCGTCACCGTTTAAATTTAGCAGTGAAATCTGGACATCATAACGTCCTGGAGCCCACGTCAACGTCCCAAGAATTTACAGCTGTGGTCCAAAATATTAAAACAAACAAAGAATGTGAAGTTTCTCACATCAGAGAGCCTGGAGCGAGAGAATGGTTTAGATTTGATCTTATTTGTAAAATGACTTAAAGAGTCAGTTTGACTAATCAATCAGCTGATTCACTGCTCCAGTTTGTTTTAATATTTATTCTCAGACACATGTTCTTCATGTTTTTCCATCTGAAGGATTTTTGAAGATGCCTCTGAGGAGCAATCAGCCTCAAACCTGGAGGTCCACTCACTGGCCATTTCATTAGGTACACTAGTGAACAGCTATATCACGGTAACTCCTCCTCCTCGTCACGGGCCATAGACATACATACATAGACGCCGCATGGACTGTGGAGGGACGTGCCTAAAGCGCCGCCATCTTAGTACAGGGCTAGCAGAGGCAGCGGTGCATGAACATACGAAGGAAAGAGATACTTCTTAACCTCAAAGTAGAATTATTCTCTGATTTTGCACCAATTTCCAACCGTATTGATCTGTTAAAAACGTCACACATGTAGCTATGATAAAATATGGGGTTACTACCCAAATACAAATTATATCGTCATACCGCTCAACCCTACCAGTGAATGCACCGTTTTATAGCATTCGTGATCTTGTCTTCATGAAAGTTCAGCGTTAGCTTCTAATAACGGAGAGAGAAGTTGATTCAGCTGTGTCTTAGTTGCTGTTTCAACATCAACTGACCTTGAGAACAGTCATAAAGAGGAGTCTATTAGAAATCATTCACTAGCGTACCTAATGAACTGGCAAATGAGTGTATATGACTTCTAGCCTGGAAGCCAGACACAAATCTTTTACGGTTTGTGTCTGGAGTCTCTCCGTTGGGAACTGATTAAGCTCCTGCAACGACCCAATCAAACGTCTCTGATTGGTTGTAGGACTATCCAATCAGTGCAAAACCAGGAACGGTTTAAATAACAGAAGAAGAAGATGAATTTCTGCATTCAAGTCCCGTCAAACACAGATCTGCTATCTATTTAAACAAGATCATCAAGGTTGGCTCTCTGGGGTGATCCCAGTCAAAACATAAGCCGAGGATGGGCCTTCGAGTGGGGACATGCCTGGAGCTGGAGATAAGGATCCCGTAAATCGTTCGGTAAAAGAAAAGGCCTCAGAGAGAAGAAGAAGAAGCGTAAGCAGTCTTAGGGGGTGAGATTTAACGAGCAGATTGCGAGGCGTTATCAGTCTGCCTCTCTGTGAACGAGCTGGACGGCCCGCCTCGTAGCGTGACTTCACGAGGCAGCGCTGGATATTTTGGAAGGCTTGTGGCTCGCTGCTGCTGCTGACATATTTGTGTGACGCTGTTGGAAATTTGAGAAAAAAAAAAAATGTGGACTAGCTTTCCAAGTTCATTGAAAACATCCAGGGCCTGTTAGCAATCACAGTTGATGTGGTAACGCCATATCTGGTGCTCTGATTTGATGTAATTTGGCATCCGGGGATATGTGAACATGTAACCGAAGGAATGAAGAGGTGAGGACGGGGCGAATCAGTTTGGTCTTGTTTGTTGTGGAGTCCTGGCGTCTCATCAGGGGGAGGAGCTTCTTAAAACACGTGGG
>SRSE01001447.1:0-73805 GCA_005024645.1 Planiliza haematocheilus
AAGAAATTGCTATTGATCTACTACCTGCTTTCCGAAGGTGCTGGGAAGCCGCCGGGCGTTTTACACTCGCGGACAAAACTGTTCACGCATACGTGCACACGTTGAGCGTTCAGTGTTTGGCCGTGTGTGTCCAGCTGAAGTCAGCAGGGTTCCCCATTGATTTGTTAGCCTCCGCGGCTCCTGTCATAACCGGGAGGTGATGAAAGGGCAAGAAAATGTGGCGTTGCACCCGAGAAGCAGCACCCCTCGGCGCTTTATCTCCTACTTCAGCTGCACTCGCACAACTCCCTGCCTCTTCATCCGTTGACCGACGAGTCATTTGTGATTTCTAAATGAGCGAATAAGGAGAATTTTTGCATTCGGGGAAAAAAAAAAAAAGTGCTTTCAGTTGAAGATCTTGAGCGCTCCCGTGTTATCTTCTAATACACCGGTGATTGCTGCTGCATCAGTCCGTCCTCTTAGACCTCCTCTCATCACACCATGTGACTTTCACCCAGAGAGCTTTTCACACTCTGCGGTAATAGGGAAACATCAGATGCACATTACTGTCTGCGCCCAGAGAGCGAGGTCAAGGATAACACTTCAGCTGTGCATGAATGAAGCTGTGAAGTTGTGCATGCATGTTGTGCGTTTTATTTCCTGGTAGAAAAAAAAAAAAAACTGCTGTACACGCATACACGTACATTAATAAGTCCTCAGTGTCAAGAGAAGAAGAAATTATCGCTGACTCATGAATAAATCATGATAGAAAGAAGGCAAGAGTAGAACCGATAGAAATAAAACATGTAGAACCATATTTTAATTAATAATTTTCAGTTATTTTCATATTAACTCATTACTGAATCATGACTATAACATAATCAAAGCTTTATTCTATGATTTATTAGCATACACGTTGAGTATGATTAAGCTTCAGCTTCAAATCCAACCGTATCGTCGATCTCCAAATTCTGGAGGTGATTGAGGTGGATGGACGGGTCAACAAAACCTTGTGCTGTAACACCTTTCTCATTTCAAATTGTTTTTGAAACCATCACTGTGCCATTACCTTAACTTAATGATTGTCATTGCTAAACTAAATGTTCAACGTATTCAACTTTTACTGAATCTTAAAGGGGAACTACTGTTTTTTACAACCTGGACCTTATTTCTGGCATAAAATACAATCGTTTACTCACCCATATAACTTTGGTGTCATCTGGAGTCGTTCAGGAGATATTTAGATCTGCATATATTCATATAGTGGAAGTGAATGGGTTATAACGGTTATTTTTTATGCCAGAAATAAAGTCCAGGTCCATTGAGGTGGTTGAGCCTGTTGTTGAGAGAGGGATCACTCTGATTGGCTGATCAGCTTCACAAATGCACAAAGAAGAGAAAATGAAAGTGAAGAAAGTTAAGAATCAGCAAAGGCTCATTTTGATTTTCGTCTATTCACGGCTCAGCACGGCCGTGTGGAATTAACAGGTTGTAGACCGATGCGTCTACACGATAGTAGCTCTTCCTTGCTTCCCCTTTTCATCAAATACGCTGTTTTAAGTAAAAAATAAAATAAAATAAAATCTAGTGTTATTTAGGCTTTAAACTTTGTACAGTAGCACTTTACTTCAATTTTTTCTGGATCATATTTCCTTCTTTGCACCGTCTTTTCACCCTCTTACCGCTGCCGCCTTTTCTTTCAGGCCCTTATAGATTTCAGCTTTTCCAGCGGCAATCAAGGGAAAGTGAAAGAACTGCAGAGGCATTCAAAGGGTTCAGTTCAAAGTGTTTGACACGGGATCGACCCAGAATTGGCTTTACTCTCAGCAGACACCAGAAACATGTGTAGATGTTAACAAGGAGCAGCTACAGGCCGGCTCCTTCATTCAACTCGACGGAGCAATTAAGACTTACCTCCTGTGTTTAATGTCTTCTTAATTGATCCTATTCGATTGAAAAAAGGTTCAGAGCAGATTGGTTTGTGTTGTCAATGTGTTCTGCTGCGGTGTGGGACCGTATTACCTTCAAGAGCGGATGAATTTTCTCATTTTAATAAAGAGTGTACAGATAAAAAGACCGTATGATGCTCATTTATTGGCTCATAATTCTGTTTTTTTTGTTTGCTAGTTTAATTTTTTTGTGGATTGTGTTTTTGGTGTGACGTTTGGGTTGTTTAAAAATCAGCTTAACTATGATGCACCTTTAACTGATCCCGTGAAAGGAGAGTGCAGTATTGACGTGGGAAAAGTTGCCGTTATAAGCTCCGCCCCTCCATGTTAGATTAGACCAAGCATACATTTTTTTTTTTTTATCAAGGATGTCTTTGAAGTAGTTAATATAATGTTGATGAATGTTCAAGTCAGTTTTTTCTGAGTTTTGCTTTAGTTGTTTGTCGCTATAGAAACATGACGTGACATCATGATGATTGACAGTTGCTAGTAAGAACGTGAGAGCACAGTATTAATCAACAGCCCTAGACCAGACTCTGGGATACGCAGTTTGAGATGAGTCACTGCAATGCTAACCATTAGCATTTCCATTAGCATCTCCTCCAGAAGGTCTTTGTTGAGTTCCCTTTTCAAAAACAACAATCAGACTAGACTCAATAGAACAGTCCAAACACTGACGCTGCTGTTTGTTGGTTTCACCTGTGAAAGCTTAGCGGCTAGAGGCGATTTTATTCTTTTACAAAGCATGGATTTCATCAGTCTGTTTAAAATAATCCAGCACTGTGATGATTGGACTCTGACTTTTTAAGATCGAGGGTCTTTTCCAGCTTTCTTGGCAGCGGGTGGAGCCGCCATAATTGGGAGTAAATGTGAGTCCTGCAGAGCTTTGATGCGTCGTTCGCAGACTGAATCTGAATGTGCTCCTGACGTGTCTCAGCTCTGCACAAAGAGGAAGCGATGATCACCCACGATGATGGACTGCAGTCTGCAGCAGGTTAAAGCTTTGCATGCTTGCTAGTTTTCTTTTGGGGTGGGTTTGTTGTGGCTCAAAGGCGCATATTACAGCGTATGGCTGCAGGAACGCCAAGCAACCATCTAACACTGGCTCTGAGTCAAATCCTCCTACAATCTTCCAAACAAATTTATTTTGCAACAAAGACTTTCTGTCTTCTTGAAGCTCGCAGCTTCTTGAAGGAAAAAAAAAAAATCTAGCCAGCGGCCAAGTCCAAGCAGGAACTCTTTCAAATCCTCCGGGGTGAAATGTTGATGAGCCTCTCCGCAGAATAAACAGGCTGACTGCTGTGGGCTAACGGAATAATTCATAAGGCGACTACACTAGCCACAGTCGTCTCAGAGACACCTGGGTTTTCAGGAGGTGAGAAGTAACACGGCCACAGAATAGAAAAACCTCTAGATGCTGATGGACAACCCTACAATGAGCAATGATCCCGTTCCCTGCCGGGGCACCTAATGGAATTTGTATGATGGTGATGCTGTTTGGGACATTTCCCCAAGGGCCAGCGAAGCGAGTGAATATCAAGCCAATCTCCTCAGCAGGAGGCGGCGGAGTAGGAATTCTCATTATTCCGGGGCGTTTGCGGCCTCATGAAGCAGCTTTATTGATAAATCCAACATACCCCGAGCTCCAGTTTACACGTGGGTTCCTGTTATTTACTCTCTTACTGCACGGCACATTTGATAATTCACTGCAGCGATATCAGAAAATGTGTGTACTCTGGGAAGTGGTGGGAATTACTGCGAGGAGATTACATGTAAATGGCGGGTTTTAATAATCGCCCGTGAAAAAATACTGAAACTGAGGAAGACTGTGATTTATATTCAGCTTCCAGAGCAGCAATGAGAGACCACCGGTGGTTCATTGTTCAGTAGCAGGCAACTCTAGGAGAAGACAAGGAAGACAAGGACAGACTTTAGGAAGACACAGGAGACCAACTCTAGGAGAAGACAATGAAGACAAGGACAGACTTTAAGAAGACACAGGAGACCAACTCTAGGAGAAGACAAGGAAGACAAGGACAGACTTTAGGAAGACACAGGAGACCAACTCTAGGAGAAGACAAGGAAGACAAGGACAGACTTTAGGAAGACACAGGAGACCAACTCTAGGAGAAGACAAGGAAGACAAGGACAGACTTTAGGTCATTTAGGATCAGATCAGGACATCTCTAGTAAATGCATGTCCACATATTCCAGCTTTACTTTCTGTTTGTTTCTCGTTTGAACCTTAACGTTGTCGTATCAGTTTCTGGATGACGTGTTCACACCAGAACAAACGAACGGTGTGGAAGCAGCCTGCAGCTCTCTGCCTTTTATCTGCTCGGTAATGACTCTAACTTCATTAAACGTCAGCGTGCTGAATGCAGACGAGCCTTGTCAGACTGAACAGCGGCGCACTTAACGCGACTGCAAACAGTTCGCTTCAAATTAAGGAGCGGCGTCGTTGGTGCTGATTAACAGCGACTGGCTTTAATGGCATCAAAGATCTTCTCTGCAGCAGAATGTGCTGCAGAGGAAGGAGTCGGGTTAGAAGTCGTCTGATTCAGCTCATGAACGTTTCCGTCAGAGCTGAATGCTTCCCTGCTGGTGACACCGTCTGAGCTCCAGGTGAAGAAGGTGGAGGTGACTCAGCTGAGGAGTAGTAAGACTGCCGCCTGGTCTGCAGAGACCAGCAGTTCTTTATCTAAGCTAAAGCAGGATGCTTTGACGCTGAAATAAAAGCTTTGTCAGTTTCTCTGTGGACGCTTTCTTAGATCTTAAGCCAGAGAGAGAGATGGAGCTCTGCAGTGAGCACCATGTCTGTTCTGCTTATAATGCACAGAGTCTCTCAGCGCTGGCAGATCTATAGTAGTCGATGTCAGCGATGGTGGGAAAAATAAAATACATCAATCATCCACATAGAGGAACAGAAAGAATGAAAACACAAGCAGAAATTGAGTCAGCGTGAACTCAGTGAACAGATCTGAATGTTGGAGACATTTTCTACTTCCTCTACAGTTTGAATTCTGACTTGTCTTCTTGACTGGATTCAGTCCAATAAATCTTTCTGTCATGTATGTCTTACTCGTCTTTAGGGAGAAATTTGTGGTGATGCCGATGTTTGTAACACTGACAGTCTTCTCCTAGAGTTGGTCTCCTGTGTCTTCCTAAAGTCTGTCCTTGTCTTCCTTGTCTTCTCCTAGAGTTGGTCTCCTGTGTCTTCCTAAAGTCTGTCCTTGTCTTCCTTGTCTTCTCCTAGAGTTGGTCTCCTGTGTCTTCCTAAAGTCCATCCTTGTCTTCCTTGTCTTCATCCAACGCTGCCATAAACTCCCTAACCCTCTCTGGAAGATGTTTCTCCTTGACGCTGTCTCCAGGAAACTTCTCTCTTCTTTTAAACACAGAGCTCAGTCTTCGTTTTCTACTTAATTACTTCCTGATCGTTCACAAATCGTTGTTTCTACTGCCCTGCGATCACGAACTGAACCGGGGTTAAATCCAACAACATTATATCAAATGTTTCCTGAATCAGAACAAAATACAAACGTATTGACCTTAAGCACTTTGCTTTAGATAATTTTTACTCCGTTTAGAGAATAATGGACCTTTACTAACAGGTTGAATTGACCTTAACAGAAGGAAGACGTCTTACAAAGAAGATAACACTCTATTTACCCGTTGTCATCTTTTATGACCTCAGCCTCTCACCACACTCGTCTATTTCCAGCACCCTAGCAATCATCTGCTTTTGTTAAATCCAGTGAATAAGCTCTCGGGGCTGCATCGCAGGAAATGTGCTTCTCTCCGAGTGATCTTACTCACATGAGATTAATCTAAAAAGTAAATGTCACCAACGAGAGACGGTAAAAGAAAGTGAAAAACACATCAGATTAGTCTCAAACTGACCAAGAAGGTGTAGCGTTCTAACTGGACTAACAGTCTGAGCGCAAAGAATATATTCACCAAAGTTATCTTAGGATATAAGATAGATTATAAACTGTAAAAAAGATGGATGACATGACAGATTCCTTTAAAGTGCAGCAAAAGCACGTAGCGCTCCCCCTGGTGGCTGGCTGCAGTATATGTCATAAGTGATCTGTGAAAGCGGTCCCATTGGAAACTAAACTAAAAAAATGAATGCTGATAATAAAATTTATTTGTAACTGGTGGAAGTAGAGCAGAAATGCACTATCAACCAATCACCAGTGAGTCTAGAAGAAGTGTGGGCGGGGCATCAATATCATGACTCCACCTTCAGAGACTGTATATAAATATAGACAATGTCTTCGCTTCCTTTCATTGGCCAAACTGACGCTGTTTTCCCAGAGATACGGGCGCCGCCATCTTGCGAGTTTGGAGCCAGAGTCCAATCTGACGGTGTAGCCCCGCCCACACTTCCTCCAGACTCTTTAACGTTTAATTAATACTACGCTCTGCTCTACCTCCGCCACTTACAAGGAAATGTTGCCTTATACACTGTACCCATTTATTTTCCAACTCTCGCTTCACAGAACAGTTGGCATGGCAGCTTGTAGGGATCATGATGTCATATCCTGTTTCTATTGCGTCCAATAGCTAACTAAAACGAAACTTATCGGAAACTTTTTATTATATCAACTACATAAAAATAATGGAACCCAAACGTGACAAAAATATATTTAGAATTGTGCTTTGACGCGTTTTAGTTTGGTCCAAGCCCCGCCCACTAACTTGGAGGGGGTGGAGCTTATGACTTATACTGCAGCCAGCCACCAGGGGGAGCTCTACTCGTTTTGGCTTCACTTTCGAGGAGCTGTTCCACTGTATCTTCTTTAAATTGAATAATTGAGTATTTTCTCTAGTCTGTTAATCTGGATACATAGCAGAAAATATTTTGTATTATATATATATTATATATATATATTTTCGTATACTGAGGTTTCTGTCTTGGCTTTATTTAGTTAAATTGGAAGTATCACAAGAGAGCAAGTGTTTAATTCAGAAATATAACCTCTATAGCGTAGTCGTGCTCTGCATTGGTGAAGCTATGAAAACTTTTGAGTCTTCAAGACCAAATTCTTCTCATAACTAGAATCCTGCACAGACATTCACTTTCACTCAGATAAAGATGCTTCCTAGTTTCCATTTATCGGCTTCAAAGCTGAGGTCGTGCAGCTTTTCCACTACACTCTCCTGATGCTGTGTGAAGGGTGAGAGCATCCTCATTACTGTATCATTAGTCTGTTGACATGGCTGTTAGGTGTGGTTATGTGCAGAGCTGTAAAAGAATCCATGGAAGTAAAAGAAGATGTTTGGTGACTCACAGTTGGAGCAGTGTCTGAACCATCAAAGGCTCTTTGATAAAAAGCTTGTTTAGAGTTTCATATTCTGTTAAATGAAAGCTAAATACGATGATGATGATAAAAGTCTGTGAGGGTTCTCGCTCATCCAGGTCATGATGACAAAGCTAAGACAACTGGACTTGTTAAGTTTCTAGACGATGTTTCATCCAAGTAGCTTCTTCAGTTTTCTGATAACCATTTATTTTTGAGAGGCTCCGGTCTCAAAGTGTGAATAAGGGTGAAACTTTACAGAGACAGATGTTCAGACTGTGTTGTAGATTGATGGCAGACTATATCTTGAGCTGTTAGCTGGGAGGCTAGGAAGCTAGGAAGAGATATGATCAGCTGGGAGGCTTGGAGGAGCTTCAGTTGGCTAGGAGGCTAGGAAGCTAGGAATAGCTACTATTAGCTAGGAGGATATGAAACTAGAAAGAGCTAGAAATGGCTAGGAACAGCTAACATTAGCTTGGAGGCTAGGAAGCTAGAAGGAAGTGCTGTAGTCTTGGAGCTAGGAAGCTAGGAAAAGCTACTATTAGCTAGGAAACCAGAAAGAGTTAGAATTAGCTGGGAGGCTAGGAAGCTAGGAAGTCTTTCATCTTGTCTTTCACTGATTTAGGCAGAAAAGAAATAACTTTAAAATATATTTCACACCAGTCCTGAACTGAACGCAGTTTGTTTAGTTTCTCAGCTATTATCTCTCACACTCTACTGTTTTGGCTGTGGATCCATAAGTAATTACGCTATTCTTTATGCAACAGTAAAACCGTCCAATATCTCAGACTCGTAGCCTTCGCTCAACAGAAAGCTGTTTTTTTTTTTTGTTGAATTTGCTGAACAATAAACACAATGAGTTGATGGGATGAGTTATAGCTGCGTTTAGTGATGGTATCATGCAAACAGAAATAAAACAGAAATACATAAAACAAATCTATAAATACTAGAAATGTTAAACCAAATTGTGATTACAGTTAAATCTGTGATTATCACAGCAAAACATCTGTCACAGCTGCCACGTCTTTGCCGACTTTGCAGATATAAAAAGTGAATAACTGAGCTGACGCTTCACCTTTGAACGGCCCAAACTTCAGTTAAATCTTCTCGCAGGAGGAAAAAAAGAGGACTCGATGAAGGATTAGTGATAAAGACAAAACACTCATTGGCTGTTTTCCCAGCTGGGTTTTTGGAAGAGCTTTGTTGACGGCACAGCAGGCTGTTATTGAGCCATCTCATCTCAGCAATTACAGCCAGAGTTTGTAAATAACTGCAGGAGGAAATAGATGAATAAATAAGCGAAGTGGAGCCCGTCCACGCGACTGATGCGGCGCGATTCATGGACATGCTGCGGAATAATGACTGCATTTCATCTAGTCCCGGCCTCTGCAAAGACGACGCCACGACGGATCCTTATTCATGGAGCCTTCATGATGAATGATGAGCAGAATGATTTCCATAAGCGTCCTGCGCGGCCCTTTATCACCTGGACATACATGTAGGCCAACAGACAGGGTGGGAGGTATTCCATTACCGGTTGATGCTTTGTGCTTTGCTGGTTTCCATTTACATGTAGATTGAATGAGATGCAAAATCCTTGCCACTCTCCCATCGCGCCATGGGAGACATTTGTTCATATGTGTGAGCTAAGTGAAGCCTTGTTTTCAGCAGCTAAACGTTTCCGGTAACTGCTGATCAGCTGTCTGAGAACAGAACCACTTCAGGTCCAACAACAACATTTCTATTGGATTAAGGTCAGGACTTTGACTTGGCCGTTCCTAAACATTCATCTGGTTCTTCTTTAACCGTTCTCTTGTATAACCACTTGTGTTCTTGGTTCTTGTTGTATTGCTGCATGACCCAGTTTCTCTTCAGAAACAAACTAAAGCACGTCTAAACAAAGTCAAGGTCTCAATATGTGGGCTCGTCCGGGATTTGAACCCGGGACCTCTCGCACCCTAAGCGAGAATCATACCCCTAGACCAACGAGCCACATTTGAAAGTTCAGAATATGCCGTTCCAGATTCTGGTCTTTCTGTTCTTGAGGTTTGTCATTGGGTTGCAGCCTGTCATTAACCCTCCGTATTTGCTCTTGAGGCAAAAGTCTTCTCAAAAAAACTCTACAAGTCCAGCTCTCATTTTTAAACCTTTTTGGATTTGGTAGAATTCACAATTCATTGGTCCATCAATGATGACAAGCCATCCTGGTCCCACATGTACGAAGGTTGTGTACGTACAAAAACGTTGCGTACGTACAAAAACGTTGCGTACGTACAAAAACGTTGCGTACGTACAAAAATGTTCCGTACGTACAAAAACGTTGCGTACGTACAAAAATGTTCCGTACGTACAAAAACGTTCCGTACGTACTCGCTCACGTAAAAGTTCAGATGTATCAGAGTGAAATGTCCGTGAACTTTGTCCGTGCCAACACCAACGACGTGGCTGGCGTACGTAGGATTCTACAGATGTGGATCCTTTGGCTTTGACACTTAGAGGTGATGCTGGGAAACTGTCATCAATGTGAAAACTATTACTCCGACCGATCGGGACTGAGCCAGTCGACCCTGAGCAGAGCCATGCAAGCCGTGTGGGACGGAGTTATCCTCATGTCAGCCAGGTAGATCAGATTCCCACAATGCATCTGAACAGGTCAACATTAAAGAGCAATCTGCAGCCAGAGACGGTTTCTGAATGGAATCAGAGCTATCGACTGCACACACATTGATAGAAAAGCACCATGGCATGAATTAGTAAATGTCAACAGGAAACATTTTCATTCATCAGTGTACAGATCATACGTGATGAACAAATGCAAGTAAACATTGTGGCAGCGTGACAAAGAGACATTTATGAGCATCTCCATTCCAGTGAGTAGCGTCTCCAATTCACTTTGAAGTTCTTCTTCTTTCCCGTCTGACTCATTCTTATGTTTTCATTTTCTGATCGCACAGAGAGGGGAATCTCAGGTGCAGGGTCAATTTAAATATAATTTGGACAGGGAGGAGTCGGGTACGCTTGGTGTGCTTTGAAATGCTTCTAAATCTGAGTGGAAAAACATTGTCCCAGTAGTGTTCTGTCTTGTCCACATGATGTTTAGAAATGTTCTTCTTGGAGAGCAGTGTCTTTGTCCATCACACCATGGTTGTTCAGTGGATTCATCAACATTACCATCAGCCAATGAGAGAGAGGCCTTTAGCTGCTTAGAAGTTCCCCTGGGTTCCTCTGGTTCCTCTCAGACTATCATGGAGTGATCTTTGTTGGTGGACCACTCCTGTGGAGGGGGACAGTCGTCTTCAATCTTTTAAGCGAATGGAAATCTACCTGCTTTGGTTATGGCTCTGGGAAGCAGCGTTGCCATGCTAACCATTAGCATCTAGAGAGCCGCTGTGAGTTCAGTTACCTTGTGACACAATAAATCATGAACAATCCTGGAAAATGTAGTGGAAAAGACGCCTGCTGGGGAGTCCACATGTGGACGACAGCGGTCTGAGGTGGTCATGTTTGAGGATTTCTCTCCTCGTGGCTTAATGCACGGAGACCTCTGTGCAAATTCAATAACCATAAACACACACAGCTTGTCCCTCTCTCACTGCAATTACTGAACATACTGCACCATATGTTCTCTCTCTCTCTCTCTCTTTTTTTATGGACGGGCTTGATGTGCCGGGCATTTATGTATTTGTACGAGCGCTTGAGATATCAGAAAACGCTGCCACCTGTCCAGAGACAGATGTTTTCTCTCCCCCTTGCGCTGAGCCGCACAATACTGAGGCAAATTAACGCTGGCACAGGCTGAGACTGAGCTGGAGAGGGTGAGAGACGGACGGAAAGAGAGTAAAAAATAGCAGTGAGGAGGAGAGACGGTAACAAAAGAGAGGAAAAGCCAGTTTTTGTGGTTTGACTGGTAGCAACTGTACTCAGAGTTACCTCGACCTCTCTGCCTCCACTCCATTTTGCCGTTCCTCCTTCTTCCTTCCGTCTCCAAAGCCTTTTCCTCTTTCATCCTCTCCTCTTTTTTATATTATATCTTCTTTTATAGATCTCTCCCTCCTCTGCTGTGTAATTGAATTCCCCGTATCATGTGTGGATCACGCTGATCTGTTCACAGCGCCATGAAACTGTCTCTCTCTCCATCTGCCTTTTGGGGCTCATTACCCCCATGTCTCAGTTTCTCACATGTCTTGTCTTCGTTGTAGTTGCTGTGAGTGTGTGTCCACGGATATTTGGACAGTTTAGGTCTGCTACGATTATTCGTTTTAATCAGTCGATCCTCTGTTATCTTAGGATTTTGCACAATTTATCATGGAATCTATGACTCTAGTCAACAAAAGCGTTTGCTTCCTGCATGATTTTCTACATTTCTGCATAAATTTCTGCAGCCAAAACAGAACTATGGCACTTGTGCATTTGCTTATTCAGGAAAGTGAGTGAACGCTTGTTTGTTTCCAGTATCTGCTGTGACCTCGTTGAGCAGCAACTTTCCGGACACTTCATAAGACGATGTAGCAGCACGATGCGTCCTCACTGAGTCTCCGTTTCAACTTGTTTAGAAAGTGCTAACGTCAAACTATAAACCAGCTTTTAAATTGTGTTGAGCCCAAATAAAACTAGACTTATTATAAATGATTTACGCCATGCTTCATGTGTGCAGGAAGAAACGGTATATTTGTGTATATATATATATATATATATATATATATATATATATATATATATATATACACAAAACTCTCTCTTTCTCTAATATGCACCCACTTCACGTCCCTGACCAGCTGGCTCTTGATGGAGCCTGCAGCTTCTCGGACGTCATTGTAAAGAGTTGGCCTTGGTTTTGTCTTCCTAAAAGAAAAAAGAAACAGATTTTGAGATAAAAAGTACAAAAATGACAAGAACTGAACACGAGGAGCTCACTCTTCCTCGTTCAGCTGCTGTAGATGTGTTGTTATTGGTTCTATTGTTGGGTCTGATGAGGAACTCTCAAAGAGTCCTACGTTCTGGGCCGGGAACGATCAAGATGCACCTGCACGAACGCAGCGGGACGTTACAAGTAGCCGCTAATCAGCTTATGACTCGATGACACTGCAGCACGAATTGAATCAGCTGATGCAATCACAGCTTCAGCGTTATGACCGAAACTAAAGCTCGGCTAAATGGCTTTATGAATACCGCAGACGCCGCAATAAAACACAGTCGCTCAGGAAACGGAGAGATCGAGAGAGAGAGGCGTACAGGAGACAATAATATAACGATAAATACAACACGAGAGATAAAATGTTTAGTATGGATGGAACGCCGAGAGGTCAGAGAGGATGGATGACGTGAGCAGCCTGGTGTGCATCGGTTTCTCTCCGGATCATCCTGTCCCGCTTGTACGACCAGATAAAGCGACGGACGTGATGGATGTGAGAGACGCGTCCCTCCCACGTTATAAATGGTGTTTACGTGTGAAAACTACATGAGCCCACATAATGCTTTCAGTAAAGATTTCCATGCGCGCTAAAACGCCTGAACAATAACAGCTGAAAACCTTTTCATTCCCCGCTCTCTATTATCAGGCAAACAAAAAAAAAATAAAGAAAGAAATGAATAAAAACTGTAAATCAGAGCCACGCATCTGCTCTGGAGACGGTGTTAAACAGAGACTAAATCACTGGAGAGAACATATCTGAAAGGATTTGGTGTGGTCCAGACATGAGGTCAAAACTAACAGAGAAAAATACCTCAAATAAATAAAATCCTAATAAAAACAGTAGAGCTGCATCAGTTTAATCAATGATGATGTAAGTATGACCAGGCAAAAACACAGTCTGGGTGTAAAACTAAACCAGGAAGTCCAACTGAGTGGTCCACCAACAAAGATCACTCCATGATAGTCTGAGAGGAACCAGAGGAACCCAGGGGAACTTCTAAGCAGCTAAAGGCCTCTCTCTCATTGGCTGATGCTAATGTTGATGAATCCACTGAACAACCATGGTGTGATGGACAAAGACACTGCTCTCCAAGAAGAACATTTCTAAACATCATGTGGACAAGACAGAAGACTACTGGGACAATGTTTAGTGGACAGATGAGACCAAAGTAGAATAGTTTGGTTTAAATGAGATGAAGCATCAGAACCTCATCCCTCCATCAAACATGGGGGTGAAGCTAATGTCCTGGTTTGGGCCTGTTCTGCTGCATCTGGACCAGGACGCCTTGTCCTCATTGATGGACCAATGAATCTTGTTCTTCTTTAATCGTTCTCTTGTAGAACCACTTGTGTTCTTGGTTCTCGTTGTCTTTGCTGCATGACCCATTTTCTCTTCAGAAACAAACTAAAGTGCGTCTAAAAAGAGTCAAGGTCTCCATATGAGGGCTCGTCCGGGATTTGAACCCGGGACCTCTCGCACCCTATGCGAGAATCATACCCCTAGACCAACGAGCCACGTTTGAAAGGACAGAAATTGCTGTTCCAGATTCTGGTCTTTCTGTTATTGAGGTTTGTCATTGGGTTGCAGCCTGTCATTAACTCTCTGTATTTGCTCTTGAGGCAAAAGTCTTCTAAAAAAAAAAAAACTCTACAAGTCCAGCTCTCATTTTTAAACCTTTTTGGATTTGGTAGAATTCACAATTCATTGGTCCATCAATGATGACAAGCCGTCCAGGCCCCTCATGTACGAAGGTTGTGTACGTACAAAAATGTTACATACGTACTTGCTCACGTAAAAGTTCAGATGCATGAAAATGAAAGTGAAATGTCTCTTCACATTCAGCTCATGGACAGATGTCCTGACATTTTCTGTTAGACTTCAGCGTCTGTGAAGGTTCTCAGTCATCCAGTAATAGTTTTCACATTGATGACAGTTTCCCAGCATCACCTCTAAGTGTCAAAGCCAAAGGATCCACATCTGTAGAATCCTACGTACGCCAGCCACGTCGTTGCCGTTGGCACGTACAAAGTTCACGGACATTTCACTCTGATACATCTGAACTTTTACATGAGAAAGTACGTACGTAACATTTTTGTACGTACGCAACCTTCGTACATGAAGGCCCAGGACGGCTTGTCCTCATTGATGGACCAATGAATTGTGAATTCTACCAGTGAACTCTAAATCTCATCTGAGTAGCTTCTTCAATTTCTAGGGGACTGGTGGGAAGCTCCTACTAAAACTTGAATGTTGTGTAAACTTGGATGAGTGGTGAAACTTCTTCTCAAAAAAACTCGTCGTTTTTTAAACCTTTTTGGAGACCTGGATGACTGAGAACCTTCACAGACAGTGAACTCTAAAAGAAAATGTCAGGACATCTGTCCATGAGCTGAATGTGAGGAGAAACTGGGTCATGCAGCAAGACAAGGAGAACCAAGAACACAAGTGGTTCTACAAGAGAACGGTTAAAGAAGAACCAGATGAATGTTAAGGAACGACCAAGTCAAAGTCCTGACCTTAATCCAATAGAAATGTTGATGTGTTGATGTGAGGAAACCCACCAAGATCTCAGAACTGAAGCAATGAAGCTAAAATTCCTCCAAGCTGCTGTAGAACACTGATCAGCTGTTACCAGAAACATTTAGTAACGGGTAACTGCTGCACATCTGGACACAGCAGCTACTGGACACAAGGGTTCACTGACTATGTTTAATGTTTCTATTTCATCTCCGTTTGGTTTCTACTTTTGGGACTTGAGTGAAAATCCGTTGATGTTTTGAGTTATTTTCTTGCAGAAATGTAGAAAATTGTGAGAGGCACAAACTCTGTGGTTGTGTTGACATTCCTGAAACAAATGCTCAGATATCTGGACATAAATGCAGAATGCTAAATCATCTTGAGACGACAGCTGATGTCTCTACTACGGTCATTACAGTCCTTTCTGAATGAGCGTCCACAGGGAACAGATAAACTGATATCTGGATATGAAAGAAGAATGCTAAATGCCCATCAGACAACAGCCATTTATGGATTTCTGTTAATTAAATGAGCGTTTCCTGCTGCTGCAGCTTCATATTAACCTCTAGAACCTGAGTGCCCCCCGGTGCTGGGGGGCAGCTGCTCATACAGATGGTCCCAAATGTGCCAATTTGCAGCGCGTCCACTAAAAACGTCTTCTCTGCTTTTCTTTATCAGCCTCAGTCCTCGTCTGTATTTACTCCAAACCTGTGACACAAAGTCTGATCCTTCATCTCTGCTCTAAACGTAGACGTGTTACCTTTAAGACAGAAAACGTGAACTAATAGAATATACTCCGTTTATTTTAGTCTTAGAAAAAGATTGCATTTTTTATTCATTCTCTCAGTACAGTGCAGCATCACTTCACTTTTTATAGCAGCACTTGAATGTTGAATGATTTTGATGTGATTTAATACAGAATGATATTTACAGTTACTTGTATTTCTTTGTTTTAAAGTATACACGGTCTTAGCTCTAAGTGGTTTTCTTTGAACGTCAGCCCGTTCTCCGGTGTGAGAGTCGAGTATCTTTCTCAACCGCCTCCTGTTGACCTCAGTGAGGGAGGGATTGTCCAGCTTCATGTTGGAATTTAACGTATTTGGATTTTTAAGAGACAAAACTGAACTGACGTGGTTTAATCAGAGCTTAAATTAAGTTCCATAAATGTCCTGATGGCCGAGCTCGTCTTTCAAACGTGTGTGTCGCTGTAAATGACAGAGAACTGTAAGAAAATCAAATTTTAAAAAGTTTATTTGTCACGTTCATAATCATACACGGTACGTCATGAAGTGTCGTACCGTCTTCATTCAAAGTCTTCATGTCTTCATTCAAAGACGAAGAAAAGAAAATATAGAACAGAACCGACTGATGAATAGACTTTATTGATCCTGTACGTAAAAGTAAAAGTTTACAGCATCACAATCAATAGAAAAATACAACTACAAAAAAAATAAGAATAAAAAAATAAATGAATAAAATGAGATAAAATAAGGGGTGGAATGTAATAATAATAATAATAATTATAATAATAATAATAAATTAAATCAGAATAAGATAAGGGGTGGAATGTAATAATTAATAATAATTAATAATAATTAATAATTGATAACTGAATGTACCAAGTATGGGGTGAGTATAGGTAATAGTATAAGAGCAAAAAAATGAAGCAATATAATTAATAAAAAATATATATGCATCTATAAAATACCATATAAGTCAATGTGAGATAATTTATAGCTTAAATTAGATAATTCTTTGTTTATTCCATAAATATCTAAATACTATAGAAAACAATAGAATAAGGGAAAACGTGCTATAATAATAGATATGGAGTGAAATGATAAAGGTTTAATTGAACATCCAGCGACTAAAGGGTTTATTATGTAACTGCTTCATCTACTGAATTAAAGATGAGTAATGATACCGTTATCACGTGACGCTACGGAGACAGGAGAGTATTCATGTCACGTTGTGAGGAAGTCATCATGTGGTAGGTCAAGGATCCAGTTCACTCTTAAATGGAGTGTGATATTAATTTATCCTGAACGCGTCTAATCTCTCCTTCTCCTCGGGTGCTGCTCTTATTTTCCTCACTAAAGCTGAGGGAGATCACCTGATGCAGTAATCACACGGTTGGTGGTTTAATGCCAGGCTTCTCCCGTCCACGCGTCAAAGTGTCGTTGAGCCAAACGCCGAAACCCCCGACTCGTTCTAAAAGAGAAAGCTGCTGCTTTGTTTGGGTGAGCGTGGGAGAAGGAGACGCCTCGTAAAGTGTCCTGTCCTACGTAAATACTGTCTGTTTACCGTTTAGCACCAAGAAACCCGTCCATGCTCCGTCTCTACTTTGTCTCATAAACTCACGTACATGCTCAGACACCCAAACGGTAAAAAGGCTTTAATTTTCTGTGTGTTTTCAGACACAGTCCAGAGCTTTTTATACAGATTTGAACTTTGATTCCGGCTCCGTCTTTCCGTCCGTGGGGATTTGATTCAGTAGAGTTTCAGCTGCAGGTAACAAAAGGTGTCGCTGTCGATGGGATTCACCTTTAACTCAGCTGGAGCGCTCGTCACTCGGCATTGTCAAACTGTAAAACTGTAGATTTCAGAGCTGAAAGACAGAGCCTTCACTTTGGAAACAGATTTGTTTTACATCGGTCCAGGCTGGTGAGCAACTGTGTCCAAATAGAGCTGGGTTTAAAAATAAATCAGTGTTGTTTTAAAAGATCTCAGGTCAACTGTTTGTTTGTTTTTCTTTTTTAAGTAAATGTCATTTCCTGAATCATTCACCATTTCCTGAGGACGACAAGATAAGTCGACGTGTGAGGACAATTTAAAACAATTTTCATCCATGCTCCTAGCCTCCCAGCTAACAGTCATTCTTCTATTTTCCAAGTCTCCTAGTTTATTGTAGCTCCTCCCAGCTCCCTAGCTTCTCAGCTAATAGTAGCGCCACCTAGCTTTCTATCCTCCCAACTACTGGTAGCACTTTCTAGCATCCCAACTGATCGTAGCTCTTCCTAGCTTCCTAGCCTCCCAGCTCATGGTAGCTCCTCCTAGCTTCCTAGCCTCTCAGCTAATTGTAGCCCTTCCTAGCTTAATGTAATCAATGCAGTATCATGGAGTAGCCACTTCTGGTTCACTTCTCTTGTCATGACGACACATTTCAAGCTTTTTGAGGCATTTTGTCAGATTAATTGAGATTTGAGGGTTAAGGCTAAGGACGGGGAGTAGGTTGTCCTTCATGGAGATTACACAAGAAGCCTTCCCTGTTCAGAGTTGTTTGGTATCTTCTGTATCATGCAGTAGAGAATTATCATTTATTTCTGAGCGATGTGTTTGTGTTGCGCCGTGTTGCGCTGTGGAAACAGACTGAGAGCAACTGGCTTCACCATCATCAATAAAACACGAAAGGGAAAAATAAAAATAAATCTGCTGGGCTGAATTTGGAAAGAAGTGAACTTTACAGACCTCGCTTGTACCAACAGAACACAACCAGAAAATCTCTTGGCAACGAGTAGAGTTGTGGGTTTAAACCGGGGAGACGAGTGAGTGGAATAAAACCTGATTTCTGACTCTGCTGCAGCAGATTTATTTTTAAATAAACATTTGACATCTGAGAATCAGTGGAATGGCATCAGTGGAGCGCTCCAGAGCGACCGCGGCAGTAACGATACCATCAAGGACTAAAGATTTCCGTTGATTTTCCTGCAGCCTCGAGTGCTGTCGTTTAGCTCATTTGCAAACTTTTAGTGATCGGTATAAAATGTAAATGCGAACGGAACCCATGCAGATTGTTTTTCCGTTACGTAACACAATGCGTCTCTTATCCGTCCTCCTGTCAGCAGAGAGCAATCATCACCAGACACTGATGCAAAGGTCAGAAGGTTTTTATTTTTTCCTCCACCATAATGTGACCTTTCTTTGAACATCCACCAACACAGCTAAAGGCTTCAAGGTTCCCCTTCTCCGCACAACTCAGTTCAGTTCAGCGCGCAACAAAACCAAACCATTTACGAACCCAACGTTTCCTCAAAGCCTCCGGAAGATTTCACAGAAAATGGTTACGTGAAGAACGGACTAAAGATTGATTAAGACTTTGTACATGGTGTCATTGCTGTTGTCTGTTGACGTGTAGAAAGAAGCTTTAAAAGGACGGGTTTAAATTCTATGTCATGCTGCAGAGTTGATGTTTAAAGTTTCAACTTTTAATTTAATTGGACCAGCACAGTTTGGATCAATACTTTTGTACTATTTAGGATGTTTTCAACTCACAGAGAGATCAATAAAGATGTAGGCATGAATTTCGGAGAGAGCTGTAGTGATGATGGGCAGGAAAAAGCCTTTGGTGATGTAAAGTTGGACTAATCTCAACTCTCTGGATACGACGAATAGGAGATATGACTCAAATATAGAGTTCCTCAAACATTTACCCGAAGGAAACACCGTCTACCACCAAATCCACCATGGTGATAGTGAGTTTAGAGCGTCAGACAAACCCAGATGGAGCGATGGCGTTAAGATAAAGCTGATTCTGATTCTGAAGATAGTTGAGTTATAAGTCGAAATGCTTGGGGTTATTGTTCTGAATGAATCTGGGGTTTTCAGTCATGTTTAGTTTTTAGTTTCTCTGTTCTGCTTCCTGTTTTATTTTGTTAAGTTCTGGTTTTCCTGGTTGTGTTGTTCCTTGTCATGTTGACGGTCATGGTTTAGTTTCCAGATTTGTCTTTTCACAGTCACGGTCATTTTGTTAAGTCTTGGTTTTTTCATAGTCATGGTTTAGTATTTAGGTTTTCTGCTTCCTGTTGTATTTTGTGAAGTTCTGAACTTCCTGTTTTGTTACCCCGTGTTTTCTTTTGATTAGCTCATTGGTTCCACCTTGTCTCTTGATTTGTTTCTGTTCCTCATGTGTATATATAGCCCTGCCTTTGTCTATGTCGCGTCATACTGCTTGTTTTCCACGTTCTATGCCATAGTTTCATGCTACATCATAGTTTTGTTAGTGTTTTTGTTTGCTTTTCAGATTCCCTGCCACCTCGGCAGCGCTATTGGTTTTGTAAGTTGTTTTTTGTTTTTGCCGATTCCTGCCTCGAGTCCTGCGTTTGGCTCCACACCTCCATTCCCAGCAACCCTTTTTGACAAAAAGACATGATGTGTTGACAGGAAACCATTAGTTTTAATGAAACTCAGAGAGATTGAGTGATGACAGGAGGAAAAATACCTTTGCGATGTTGAACAAATCTTGCCTCTTAGGAGACGACCGATGGGGACAGTTGACGTGACATTTAAATCAAGGAGACACCGTCCATATCTTTGGTTTCTACCACCAAATCTAGCAAAGTTTGAAGCGCGGGTGAGCCCAGGTGGAGCAGCGGCTGTATTTTCTTTTCAAACAGGTTGTAGTGACGGGAGGAAGGAGCAGCTCTGTCCATATTTTTATGTTAGTCTTGTCTCGGGAATACATGGGAGGGTTATCTATCCAACCAGAGCCAACTGTCAGCTGCAAGGAGATGTACGACAAGAGAATCGCTTTAAATGGCGGCGCTTAAGGCTTCGTTTGAATAAAACTACCGATCATGCTCAGGCTATTGCCCTGCAGTCACACTAGATGTAGAGCGCATGCAGGGATTTCAATAACGTTTTAAATATAGATTTTTTTAACAGAAACAAGACGTGTTTGTTTGAACCAAATCTCCTCTAAGCGTATTTTCTCTTATTTAATGTTCTTCATCTCAGACAGAGGCTCCCTTACGTGCATGCATTCAAGTAAATATTTCAGAATTCAAAGCAAACTTATGACTCCGGGTTCGTTCTGGCGCATCCAGGAAGCCGCCTCATAATGATGATGCTGATGATTTCGGATCATGTTTCTGTGCTGCAGGTACTCTGCAGAGCTAAGCTGGTTTTTTCTCAAAAAATAAAAAAGACAGAGAGCACTCGTCCTGTTAACATCAGACAAGGGTCCTGGTTGTATTTATAAAAGCCCGTCTCTGCTGCCAGAACAAGGCCAGACACGCTGAAGGCTGAAGCAGTCTGATGTGTTTCTAGCAGAGTACACATTCATCCAGCAGGTGCCAATCAGTCTCTCTCCTCCACCGGTCCTGCTTTCCTTCAGCGTCTGAACCAACGGGTGCAGTAGAGGCGGATCGTCTGCGTTTGTGCTTTGGGTATTTTAATTTGTTTATTGTCAAACTTGTTTCTGGATTAATTAGATCTTCCAGTCAATCAGCTGTTTCCACGCTGAGCAGATCTAAGGAAGCTTTTGAAAATTCTTGCCACAGATTTAGAAGTTTGTTGGGCTCTTACAGCCAGCTGTGCTCGCAGCAGTTAATCTGCAAAAATAAATAAATAAAATTCAAAACATCACTCGACATTACAGCAATTAAACCACCTTAAGATTCCAGTTTATCCCTTTATAATGTTAGCAGTGCTGCCATTAGTTGCATCAGTCTCTGTAGAACTTCATTGAGAGAGAGGAGCATCGCATCTACTGGAAATAGAACAGAAGAAGAAGAAGGAGGAGGAGGAGAAGGAGAGGAAGAGGGTGGAGGTGGAGCAGGAGGGGAAATAGAAGAAGAAGAACAAATGAGGAGGAAAAACAATTGGAACTAGAGGAGAATGAAGAAGAGGAAGGTGGAGAAAGAGACAAAGCAGGAGAAGATGTTCTCCTCTGGTCTCGAATGTCCACGTGGATTCAAACGTGGTTTAAGAAAAAGGTGGTGAATGAGATGAAAGTAGAGGAGGAGGAGGTGAAGTTGGAGGAGGACGTAGAGGGAGGAGAAGGGATCTACAGAGGCAAAGAGAAGAAGAAAAGACTCAAACTTTCCATCCAACCCTGAATGTCTTTGAAGAAGATGAACCAAGATGGTTCATGTTTGTTTTTCTACCCCCATGTTTCTCCTCACCTGATGTTTACTCCACGTGGAGCAGACATGCTCAGAGAGAATTTATTTAGTCTAAGAACCAAAGAGAAACCAGCATCCCTCTTAAGTCCGTCCTTTCTAGTCTCAGCAGACTGAGATGAAGAAGAAAGGAACTCTCTATGTGTTTTATTTTGATCTGAACATTTAGCCCGACCAAAGTCCTGAGCGCTTCAGAAGTTACGTACGTCTCTTGAGGTTTACATCGTCCCTCCGATCAGGTCACTGTGTTCTCACTGAGGCCTTTTTTATTCTCATTATTAGTGGAATATTAGTACCCATGGAAACACGGCTTTCAATTTTCTTTCGGAGTTGATCTTTTTTAGCCGCTCGTAGCTTTCGTTTTGCTCGTACTGGCTGATTGTGCATCTTAATCACACGGCGCAGAAATGGCCGATTACGTTTGACACTCCGTCCATTAGCTCTCAAACAACCGCACACTTCCAAACCGACCATCTCGCCCACAACGCCTTCAAAATCAATTCCAGCTGCTCCTCTCGCTGACACACAGAATCCCTCAGTCTGTATTTATTTTTTTTGTTTTCCTGCCGTCTTGTTTTATTGCCTCCTCTCTCTCTCTCTCTCTCTCTCTGTGGTGCCCCGCTGGCGATTTCCCTAATTGTGTTTTTCATCAGTGAATTACAGCAGGGAAACACCCCGTCGCGCTCAATGAATCTGTCGTACTCAGACTGGCCCCCGGCTCTGCTCCGCTTATTGCTCCAGCTACTGTATTTAGCTAGTGTGCACTCGCCGATAAGATTGAATCTGGACAAAATGATGTCTTTGATAGGCCCATCAGCACAAACTGCTCCATGCAGAACCACTGAATACGTCAGGGTTTTAGCAGAAATGAATCTGGGGAGAATTGGAACAATAACTTTGATGTTCTTGTTTCATTCTGTGGTTTTTATGGCTAAAGACGCCGTTAAATCCCTCTCTGACCTGCCTGTCGCTCTTCGGGTTGCGTCTTGTTTTGCCCTCCTGTTGATCTCGGACCAGATGCAGCTCTGTCTCTGCTCCCAGGTTTCTTCCAGGCCTCCCTCCCAGCGGATGGACTCGTGTTGGGATCGTAAATTGCTGCCGCAGGCTGTTGCACCACGCAGCGTTTCCAGCACAAACAACAGCAGCAATGAAATCTTAAATTTAATGTAAGACTATTTGCTGGGTGGAGGGCAACACTGGTTTAAGTGCGTGAGTGTGAAATTGATCCGTTGTGATGGATGAGGGGCGTCACAGACTCTCGGCAATGGCCCGACCTTTGCATCATCCAGAATATGAAGCTGAAACTGAACCACTTGTGTTCTTGGTTCTCCTTGTCTTGCTGCATGACCCAGTTTCTCTTCACATTCAGCTCATGGACAGATGTCCTGACATTTTCTTTTAGAGTTCATTGGTCCATCAATGAGGACAAGGCGTCCTGGTCCAGATGCAGCAGAACAGGCCCAAACCAGGACATTAGCTTCACCCCCATGTTTGATGGAGGGATGAGGTTCTGATGCTTCATCTCATTTAAACCAAACTATTCTACTTTGGTCTCATCTGTCCACTAAACATTGTCCCAGTAGTCTTCTGTCTTGTCCACATGATGTTTAGAAATGTTCTTCTTGGAGAGCAGTGTCTTTGTCCATCACACCATGGTTGTTCAGTGGATTCATCAACATTACCATCAGCCAATGAGAGAGAGGCCTTTAGCTGCTTAGAAGTTCCCCTGGGTTCCTCTGGTTCCTCTCAGACTATCATGGAGTGATCTTTGTTGGTGGACCACTCCTGTCGTCTTCAATCTGTCTGACTGTGGATTATTTGTGGCTTCCAAACTCTTTAGAGATGCTTCTGGAACCTTTTCCAGCCTGATGAGCAACAACAACTCTTTTGTCCTTTGTCCGTTAACATCATACGCTTCTACAAACGTGTGGTGTGAAGATCAGACTGAGACAAATCCCTGATTTGTTTAAACTAAACCAGGAACTGAACCACACTTGAGTCTCATTACACTGATGGAGACACGTATGAACACATGGACTCTGATTTGGACCTTGAAATTAACTTGGAATGCTAGAGGTGAACCGCACTGATATGTAATATTGGCTCATTTTCGCAAATACACAAGTATGATATTTCAGTTTCCTTTATTTAATTGGCTTCTCTTTGTCTATTTTCAGGACTTGTGTGAAAATCCGCTGATGTTTTGCATATTTCTTTACCTCTGAGTTGTTTTTGTGGTCTGTTCCGTTGGCCTCAAACAGTCGACATACACGCCGACCGTTTTCCATGTTGTGTTTATTCTGTCACTCAGACTTACCGTGGCATAATCCCACACTAATCAGCACAAGTTCTGGTTTCTGCTGCTTCCCTCCAGTTTATCTACAGCCCTTTTCTTGTCTTTGTGAATTTACAATTAAGAGCCTTCAAGCAATAGAATTCATTGGCATAAAGACTGAATCTGCATGTCCTCTGCTTCTCTCCAATGTCACCGCTGAAATATTTCTAAAAATCGTCTAAAATCATCTACGTGTTCAGTGAAAACGTACTCGGCAGATACTTGATGCTATATTTCAGGACGTCTGATTGTGCTTTTAGGAGAGAGTACGATGTGTTGAGTCATTTACAGCCGGGAGGATAATGTGAGTTTGTTACTGAACATATAAAAGACATGATGGCGTGTGGGACAATAGAAATGGCTTCTTGGCTCATCTCTCATTGCTCATCTCATGTCTGTTCTCATGTTTCATCTCATATCTCATTTAATATCTCATCTCATATCATGTCTTATCTCAAGTTTCATCTTGTGTCTTCTCATGTCTTTTCAGGTCTCTTCTGGTGTCTCATATTTCATTTAATATCTCATCTAATGTCTCATCTATCTTTTGTCTTATCTCAAGTTTCATCTTATGTCTCTTCTCATGTTTTATATTTCATCTCATGTCTCATCTCATATTGCGTCTCATATTTGATTTAATATCTCATCTAATTTCTCAGTTTCATTTCATACTCATTTCATCTCATGTCTCATCTCATATCTCATGTCTCATGTCTCATGTTTCATCTCATATTTCATTTAATGTCTCATCTCATTTCTCGTTTTATTTCATTTCATCTCATGTCTCATATCATGTCTCATATCATGTCTCATCGCATACTGTAGTTCATTTAATATCTCATCTAATGTCTCATCTCCTATCTTTTGTCTTATCTCAAGTTTCATCTTGTGTCTCTTCTCATGTTTTATATTTCATCTCATATTCCGTCTCATATTTCATTTAATCTCATCTAATTTCTCAGTTTATTTCATTTCATCTCATGTCTCATATCTATCACTTATTTCATTTAATATCTAATCTAATTTCATGCCTCATCTCATATCTTACGCCCTGTCTCATGTTTCATATTTCACTTCATGTCTCATATCATGTCTCATATTTCATTTAATATGTCATTTTATTTCATTTCCTTTCATGCCTCATCTCATAACTTACGTCCTATCTCGTGTCTTTTCATGTCTCATTCCATATCTTATGTCTCATAAGACATGTCTTATAGTTTAGTGCTGTCCGGACACATCTAATTTAAGTCAGCTGGTTGGATGCCGTCCTGTACTTTGGCCAGGCTGGAGCTTGACCTTAACCACCTATCTATAGTCTCTATAGCTGGGTTTCTATGGCAACGCTACGATGCAGCAATTGTCGAGGGGGGGGGGGTAGGAGGGAGCGGGGTGTTAATGATCGACTTCCTTTTTACAGCTCGACTACTTCCTAATGAGCCATTAATGGCGTGATTGGGTCAGGGCCAAGGTGCAGACGTGGAAAGTGTTTGCTGAGGACTCCTGCTCTTATGTTTTGTCTCACTCCTGCTCTCTTGTATTTGAGCACACACACACACACACACACACACACACACACACACACACACACACAAACAGTAAAGTGCCACTAATCGCCAGTGTCTTAAGCCTCGGAGGAAAGAGAGCTTGATTATTAGTTCTATTCCAAGATTCATGATTAAAGAAGTTTGCCGTACTGCGTCTGTGTCTTTGAAGCAGACGTCTTCTCTCCAGTCTTTACCGTTTTCCCTTTAATCCAATTTGGTGCTGCTCTCTTGAGGTCTTTTGAGGTGAAAACTGTAATCTCCATTTTAGGCCAGGCTGATTTCATTAACCACATTTGTTTTATATATCTATATCTATCTATATATATATATATATATATATATTTAGTGACAGTGATATTCCAACTTCACCACAGGACTCTTACCTGTTGTTCATCTGTGTTTGCTCATTGTAATGATGCTGAGAGGCGTAGGGCAGGGGGAGTGAGGGGGTGAGGGGGTGAGGGGGAAGTGATGCTGATTAGTCTGTGACTCACAGGTGGAGGTTTCACAAGGAGTCACATGGTTACTGTGGATGCTCAGAGGTAAAAGATCACTGTAATCTACTGAAACTGTAAAATAAGCGATAAGTAAAATGTTCAGTTTGTGGTCATCAGAAGGCAAGATCATCAAGGGACAAAATACTGTGGTTGACAATATACAGTATAGGTAACTTTGAAAAATCTTGAGAGAAACAATAAAACAATTTGGCACCAATGAAATATTATAGAAATCATGTCTCATATGTCATCTGATTTCTCATCTCTCATATTTCATGTCTCATGTGATGTCTCATATGTCATACGTTATATCTCGTATCTCATCTCTCATATGTTATCGATCATGTCTCATCTAATGTCTCACATTTCATACTTTACATCTCATGTCTCATCTCTCTCATCTCTTTAAATCCATTTGGGACCAGCTGCAGTACTGAAAGAGTACTGACTCATCTGTTCAGTGTCTTATCCCTCATCTTACATGTCTCATGTCTCATCTGATGTCTCATCTCTCATGTCTCATGTCCCTAGTCTCATGTCTCATGTCTCATGTCTCATCTCTCATGTCTCATGTCTCTAGTCTCATGTCTCATGTCTCACATCTCATGTCTCATCTCTCTCATCTCTTTTCATCTCATTTGGGACCAGCTGCAGTACTGAAAGAGTACTGGCTCATCTGTTCAGTGTCTTATCTCTCATCTTACATGTCTCATGTCTCATCTGATGTCTCATCTCTCATGTCTCATGTCCCTAGTCTCATGTCTCATGTCTCATGTCTCATCTCTCATGTCTCATGTCCCTAGTCTCATGTCTCATGTCTCACATCTCATGTCTCTAGTCTCTAGTCTCATGTCTCATGTCTCATCTGATGTCTCATCTCTCATGTCTCATGTCCCTAGTCTCATGTCTCATGTCTCATGTCTCATCTCTCATGTCTCATGTCTCTCATGTCTCATGTCTCATGTCTCATGTCTCTCATCTCATGTCTCTAGTCTCTAGTCTCATGTCTCATGTCTCATCTGATGTCTCATCTCTCATGTCTCATGTCTCATATCTCATGTCTCTAGTCTCTAGTCTCATGTCTCATGTCTCATCTGATGTCTCATCTCTCATGTCTCATATCTCATGTCTCTAGTCTCTAGTCTCATGTCTCATCTGATGTCTCATCTCTCATGTCTCATGTCTCATATCTCATGTCTCTAGTCTCTAGTCTCATGTCTCATGTCTCATATCTCATGTCTCTAGTCTCTAGTCTCATGTCTCATGTCTCATCTGATGTCTCATCTCTCATGTCTCATGTCTCATGTCTCTAGTCTCTAGTCTCATGTCTCATGTCTCTCTGATGTCTCATCTCTCATGTCTCATGTCTCATCTCTCATGTCTCATCTCTCATGTCTCTAGTCTCTAGTCTCATGTCTCATGTCTCATGTCTAGTCTCTAGTCTCATGTCTCATGTCTCTAGTCTCTAGTCTCTAGTCTCATGTCTCATGTCTCATGTCTCATGTCTCTAGTCTCTAGTCTCTAGTCTCTAGTCTCTAGTCTCATGTCTCATTTCTCATGTCTCATTGTTCCTCTGTTTCATGTCTCGTCTCTCGCGTCTCATTATTCACCTGATGTCTTGTTTCATCTCAGTCCATTTGCAGCCGGCTGCAGTTCTCTGGACAGAGTGCACTAATGGATGTAAACTTATCTCACAGACGAGGAAAGAGGATGTGTTGCTACAAAGATTCTCTCAAAAGTACATTTTCAGAGTTCTGTAATAATCTACCTAAATTCCTTTAAGGTAACGCAATGGAGAAGCGTATCCTACATGTCTCACCCTGATTGGTCCGTGCTTCCCACGTCCTTTTAGCCCAGTGCACCTATTTGACTTTTAAGTTCAAAGTGGACTTTTTTTATTTACCTGCATGGAACATCTGCTCTTCGCTGATGTTTAAATGCATGCAGGAGATCACGCTGACCTCAATGCACCTGTCCACTCGTAGCCTCTCTGCTGAGCGGCATCGTGGCGAGAGTCAGAGCTGTGTGAGGACGTACCTGAAACCAGATCCCCATCAGGTCCCATCCTGTTTTCTCCAGCTTTAACTTTTTAAAACATTACGAGCTCTGATTCTACAACTGAAAGACGAACAAATAAAAACGTCCTAATTAAAACACCGTCCTGATTGCTGTCTTTTGTGTAACCCCTGAACTCTTGGAGAAAATCCCCAAATGACAGTTTAACAGCGAGAGTCAAGAGTTCAATTAAATCTTCCACATTAGACTCCGCCTCCGCTGCTAACGAGCGCGTGCCAATTATCTCTGCTGCCTCCGAGCAGCAAACAAAGCTTCGTGTATTTATATCAAATTAAAGCTGTGCATCATTAGCGCCGTGTTACTGGACAGCGCTTGGCTCCGTTTAATGCTGAAAATTTAACCGATTTAATGGAGGAAAATTAATTTCAGCGTTGGCTGCCGTTACCATAGCAACCGGGAGTTGGGCTTAAAACCCGCAGCTGTTTGATAGTAAATGTTTTTGTAGTGCGGGGAAAACAAACTCACGGGATTTATAGAGAGACGTTTAAATTATTTAATGCTCAACGTTTCCAGCTTCTTTTTGGTTTTTGGACAAAAGAATCGACAATCTCCTTGAAATCGTGTAATAATTAAGTAAATAATCATCATTTGGCGATCATTATCTGAGCAGTCACAGTTTCAGGTAGTTTATTTTATGCATTGCTGAGTTAATCAAAACTAAAATGTGTTTTTTCAAAATAAAAGTCTCTACATTTTGCACTTACTGCATCTAGCAGCTGTAGAAAAACTCTCAGTACCTACTGTATTAACACTACATGTATAAAGAAGTACTTACAGAATGGAAAATGCACATTTTGTTTATATTAATCCCTGATTCCAGAAAACAAGTTTATGAATTTTAAACTTTTATCACGTCTTTGCGAGGAAACTCATTTTAAACTGTGATTTTAATTACAACGACGCAGTGATGCTGAACAGAAACAGAGACAACTTCTAATTATTATTTTTATTTTGAATGCTGTTATAAATATATATTAATTTGAGAAATCACAAGTCACTGCCGGACACTTCACCTCCACGTCCTCACTCCGGCCTGGAAGTCACATGACTCCTCTGTTTGCAAATGTCTTGTGGCGGGAAGCCGGTCTGTCGTCCTGCTGCTAGCAAGAGATTTAATGTTTATCAAGTAGTTTACTGATAGACGAGCAGTTCACATCCCCACATTGGTTTTGTTTCAACTCAGAAAAACCCAAACCTTTCCAAAATGTGTTCACCTGCCTACCTTTACCCTAAAAATAGAATGAAATCCCTCGCAGAGCTGCAAACTGTCGGGGTCTGTTTTTTAGGGTAAAGGTTACAGTGAGGTTATCGTCGGGGGGTAAAGGGCTGAGGAAGTACATCATGTCAATGGAAAGTCCTTTCAAACGATGGAAACACGAATGTGTGTGTGTGTGTGTGTGTGTGTGTGACAGAGTCAGAAAACACTGTGTTCTTCTCATCAAAGCCCCACCCTCCCGACTGTCTCCACGGAAACGCAACACAATTGGTACCTGTCGCCTGGCAACATTGCCCAGTATCTTTGGGACACAGAGCTGCTGGCAGGGAACGGACACACACACACACACACACACACACACACAGATGCTTCGTCTCACATTTCTTTGTCCAGACGTTTAAGCTGCAGAGTCCTGCGATGTTCGGTGTTGTTCAGGTCCTATGTGTTAAGAGGGGGAGGATCAGTTTCTAGTGAATGTGGAGGCCAGGTCAACACCTTGCTGAGTTGCATGTTTGTCGTTCTTGTTGTTTAAATTGCGGCAGTTGCCAAAAATAAATGGACACCACCTCTGAGAGCTAGCGGCGTGCCAAGTCTGCTCCCGTCAGTGGTTTTAATGTTGTGGCTGATTGACGTGCTTGCATTTAATTTAAGACGCTTTAAATTAAGTTTTTGTTGGACATCTCTTCGATGGTCTAGGTGCTGCATGTCTTTGAACATCCACACCAATGAAGAAGTTTCCCTGCAGATGGTTTAAATGTTATTCACTTCCCCTGGTCATAATGTTGTGGCTGATTGGTGTAATTGCATTTAATTGAAGACACTTTAAATTCCGTTTTTGTCCGACACGTCTCCCTAATCTGCTCCACTGTGTCTGCGGCATAGCCTGGAGGACGCCCTGGATTTACGTGTTGAATGAACTGCTGTGTGTTTTCTGTTTGAGACGAAGCTACACGAGAAAAACTGGTTGTGAAAAGGAAATCGCTTCCTCCCGCCGGGCTTTTCCTCGGAAAGCACATTAGCCGCGGACGACTTTTAATGTTGTCATTTGGCAGGAAGCGGCTGCTAATGCTCGCAGCAATTAAAAGCCTTAAAGTTTGTGCTGCTCGTGGACAATTATTCTAGAAAGTCTCGTACAACTGAAAGAGAAAATGTCAACGCTCGCCAGCTTTGAACTCTGAGGGTTTTTTTTTTTTACATAACTGGCTTTTAGGTAGTCTGATTAGGGGGGAGTTTGCAGCTGGATGAACCTCCCGTCACGTCGGCGCACACATTTATTCGCTCACTGTACCGAGCCAGCGGCCGACAGCTCTGACAGCAACATATTTAGTTTGCTATTTCTGCTCCTGTCACACTCTGGCTGGAGGGGGGAGGAGGGGGAGGAAGAGGAGGAGGAGGAGGAGGAGGGTGACTGGCTTTTGCCTCGGAGCCCAAATGTCGTCACCGAGGTGTGTGTTTGTACATGTGGGTCTGTTCACACAAGGACCGGAGCAGCAATAACAACAGCTAGCTTAAAGAAGCTACGATAAATACAGAGTTATTAGCTTAGCGCGGCTACGAAGGGTCTGCAGTTTGAGATGCTCTTCACAGATTAATGAGTCCTCCTTGGTCTGTTGGAGGAGGCTACAAGTGTCTTAAGAGGAAACACCTGCAAGAGAAGCTGCAAAACATGCATTTCATTACAAATACGTCCTACTGGACTTGTAGAGTTTAATGTTTCTTGGTGAAACGTCCATTTTCCGCTTGTTTCAGCTTTGCTTTTTGGGTTTGACTGAGAATCTTCACAGATATAATCTCTCAAGGCCTTTACGTACTCTTTGGGAGTTCTAGCAGCTTGTGCTCTTGTGCTGTAACCAGCAACTATTCTGTGATTGGTCAGAAACTGGACGTGGGCGTGGTTAATGCAGAAAAACGCACTCGGGTTATCTCAGCGTACTGCGTTGTGGGTTCGACGTCCGAAAATAATAAGAAAAGTGCTTCTCCTTGTCGTCCATCTCCCACAATGCTTTGCACGTGTGATGTATGCTGCAGTGGGAGGAGCCTATGAGGACTTTCAGAACTTTCTCCAGCCTGAACGAACTTCTCGCAGCTGTAGGAACAAGAAGAAATTTCTCTAACTTCTCGTGGAGTGTGGGACAAGCTTCAGACGTTGCATTAACATCCGTCCTGATGAATCTGATTGCAAATGTCCAACTTAAAGTACAGGTATATCCAAAAAAGGTTTTAAAAAAAAAAGGCAATTGGACTTGTAGAGTTTTAGAGAAGACGTCTCACCACTCATCCGAGTAGCTTCTTCAGAACTGAAGGTGAAACGTCATGTTTTTTCTAGATATACCTGGATGACTGAGAACCTTCACAGACTTAAAGTACAGGTGTCAACTGCATCAATACAAGTCAATGCAGGTGACACCTGTACTTAAAGTTGGACATTTTCAATCAATGCCTCAATACCATTGAGCATTGAATGATCTGGTGTCAGTCCACATGTGGAGGTGGTCTGGGACACATGTGACCTCCTTCCTAATGAGTCCTGGGTCACATTAAAGACCACCTACTCTCCTAATCTCACCTAATCCATCAATGACGTCCAGTTATCGAGCCTCACTTCATCCGGCCTTTCTCCTTATCTCCTTTTCCCAGTCTGCCCAGTGTCCTGGGTCTCTAGGGGACTCTTGGCAGCACATTTAGCATTAGCCCGAAGCATCGGCGCTCATGATGTATGTGTACGTACATTCACAGTGACATCTAGAATCAAGCAGAGCAGTGAACCGTGAGCTTTGGGAAAGGGTTTGGCTTGAGGTCAGAGAGTTCAACGGGGTGTCAGCGCGTTCATCTGTCCCCAGAGACGGATCGCCCAGTCGAATGTATTCACACACGGGCTGATGGCAGATGGTTGGAGCTACAGTGGGTCATGTGACTCATTGATTTGTGGTTTTATGGTTAATGTTGTATCATCTCTTACAGTTTTAGAGTTTGCTGGTTAAGAATTGTATCAGATTCTCAAAATGAATGTGTGTTTAGATAGAAATGGTTAAGAGAGATGACAGAGAAGGTAACTGTTATTCACCTAAATGGATTTTAACATCAGCAAAGACGCAAAGACAAGACGTGAAATGTTAACAAATGAGACAAGACTAGAATATTATTTGAATGTTGGCTGTTCATAAGTCGTAACTTCTTCATATGGGCTTACAAAAGGTGCGTCCCTGTCATGTGATCGGATAAGGGGCTTATCTGATCTCTATTAGCGTTAGCCTAGCTAAAGTAGCTAGCTGCTACAAGCCCTGTGGCTGCAGATTAGGAGGAAGAATACGACATTTGAAGGAGCATCACTCTGATATTTCTGCAGCCTCCGTCACAAACTATGAAGTTAACTTTACTTAACTTTACTTAACTTTACAACTGACTCGAAGTTATTGCCTTCTGAAGGTAAAACAGTGAACTTTATAGTTTAAGATTTGTTATTTAGCTTCACCCATGAGTCTGGCAGACAAGTTCTCTCAGCACTGTGTTCAGACATTGAACTGCTTCTGATTATTCTTTCAGAAAATATCTATTTAGTTTAACGATGACATGAAACAGCTGCTAAAATTAATGTTGTCAGCTGCAGTTTGACTAAATGTAATAATTAAAAGTTGACTTTTCATCGACTGACACCGTGAAAGACAGAAACGGCTAAAAAGGTGTTGTGTCGTGTTTCTGCGGCACTGAGGGAATCTCAATACCGAGACGTCGGGAATTCTTTTGGAGAACCGATAAAAGTGCAGCGAAAAGACTCGGACTGTACGCCGCTAGAGAAGAAGCAGCCAGCGTTGTTGGACGGATTATTTCTCCCAATTAAGTCATCCATCAGTCAGATGAAAGGATGCCAGAAGAACAATATTAGCTGGAGGGCCCGTAAACAGCTCTACCATTCACTTTGGAGATGCTGCAATAACAGATCTGCACATGGGAACCTAATTCACGTTCTTATTAGGTGTTATTTTATAGTTTGTGTTGAGAGGTTGAATCAGAGCTGGTTAGATGAAGAGTTGTTGAGCTCGGTTTTGATGTATTTTTAAAGGAGATATATACAACAAAGGGCGGCTAGCACTGATGCCTCATAGCCAGAAGGTTGTGGGTTCAAATCCATCGACTGGTTCCTTTCTGCATGGGTTCTCTCCAGGTTCTCCAGCTTCCTCCCACTGTCCAAAGACTTGCTGGTTAGGTTCAATGGTGATTCTAAATTGGTCGTAGGTGTGAGAGACCTGTCCAGGGTGGACCCCACCTCTAGACCAATGACGGCTGGGATAGGCTCCAACCCCCTCGTGACCCTTCGCGGGACAAGTGTTACAGAAGATGAATGAAAAACGACAGTCTTAGAGTCTTACCTGGGCCCCAAAGCGGGAATTGGACTCAGATTTGGACAAACGTGTAGGGATGTCCCAATCCAGGCATTTTTTTAAATGACTGGACCAGTATCAGGCTTGACTGAAGCTTTACATTTAAGATCAGATCGGGACCTGGCTCGACCTCGGATAAAAATAAAATTAGCAATTGGACGAGAGAGGCAAAAAAGAACATCAAGTGGTAGACTAGTAGCTCCTCCGTTTAGAAAATAAATACAAGCTCTCCTTCTGTAAAGTCAACCCCAAGGACTCTTGTGTCTGGCGCCGGGTGATTTGTTAACTTGTAGAAAGAAAGAAAAGAGTCGAGAACAATAAAAAGCACGAGTACAAGTACCCTCAATGCCACAGCCAGGTTGTTCTGTCTGAAACGTATGTGTCCTTTTATCAGGACGTCTCATAGAACAGACTGTCTCCTGCCATCTTTACTGTCCTTATAGTGTCTGTATCCACTGCTTCCTGCTTCATCCTTGACCCGTCATGTGTTTTTTAAATCACATGACGGCTGATCCTGTAGTTACCTGGAGAGCTGCCGTTAAATCCCCCTCTCTTCAATCTGTGAATATACTTACGACTAATTACAGACTGAGATGCTCATCGTTGTGTCTTCTTAGTCTGCTAAATGAAGGTGCCCCTGGACTTATATAATGCCCCCCCTCCTCCCTAAAGGGTATCAGAGGACAGAGGCGCACACACAAACAACCCCCACTATTTCCTCCTTTCAAAGCTGCAGGGTCCCTTCAAAGGCTCTTTGAAGGGACCCTGATTAGCAGACTGGCTATAACTAGCATCTAGCCTCAGTCCATCCGACACGCCATCCCAAAAAAAACCCTCAGCACAGACTGATGTGAAACCCAAAAATGCATAAATCTGGATGTGAATACCTGCATACAGATAATTCCTTCTTAAACCTGAATAAAGGAGGATTTAATGCATAAATTTAGCGCACATTCAAAATTTGTTTGCCGTCTGCCCGTACATGGGTTATTTTAATCAGCTTAGCCAAAGTGAGGCATTGCAGAAAGAGGAAGAATGGAATGTCAGACTGGTTCTTTATCCACTTGAGGAATCCCCCAGGCGTTCATGGGTCAATCAAGATATGCAATCCCTTCAGGATATTCTGGGTCTACCTCAGGGTGTCTGGTTCCAGGTGAGCGTGCCGGTAAATATCCAAAAATGAGTCCTTACCAAATGCCTCGACCACCACCTCACCTTACACCTTTTTTGACGAGAAGAAGCAGTGGCTCTGTTCAGAGATGTCTCAGTGGTGCATCCACTCACATCCATCTATGAATTAAGCTTTGTACGATGGTTATTAGATAGCAGCCTCCCAGCTAACAGAAGCTCTTCCTAACTTCCTATTCTCACAGCTAACAGTGACTGTTCCTAACTTCCTAACCTCCCAGCCAATAGTAGCTCCTCCTCACTCCCTATTCTCCCAGCTAACAGCATGTCTTCCTAGCTCCCTAGCCTCCCAGCTAATAGTAGCACTTCCTGTTTCCCTTTTTCAATGATGAAAACAAATTCTGCCACCTGCTGGTATGAAGAGTTATTTCCTGTCATGTGTAGCACATATGTACCAGCTGGTTGTTGGCTTTAGTCTTTGCATTTTGTTCATTGCAACGTTTTGGTCCAGACACAGGAGACGTGAGGTATTGTAGACACAGTAGTCGGTTTGGGTTTGTCCATACCTTAAGACTGAGCCCAGCCAACCTGTAGATTCTGAGCTTGCGTTCAAAAGATAGGTAAAGTAACGACAGAGCCTTTCACACCTTCATATCACGTACCAGTGCTGATGAGTACGAACCGGACAGCTGTACTGAAGCTCGCTGCATATCAGCGGGAAAAGAAAGAGGACAGCAAACACAGATGAATAATGAAAATGACAAGAGGAGAAGAGTGTTGGGAGCGTGGAAGTAAAAGAAAACAAGCTGAATAAAGTGTGTCAGAGCAGGACGGAGCTGCCCGGTGTTACTGATGGATAGATGGTATGAGAGCAAGGTCTACTTCAAAGCACCTGTTTAATGTGCAACGGCAGTCGGAGCGCTGCGTACCGGTCCATTTAAACTGAACTCAGGTCAGCAGCCAGCCTCATTCACCGTATCCTAATCCAACGGCATGATCCATTATTCCATTAAAGACTCGTCCTCTTTTGGTTATTCAGAGCGAGGTCAGAGGTGTCCTTCAGATATGGACTCATCTGTCCACTCTATGCGAGGACAACTGACATCGATGTTAATGTGAAGCATAGAGTAGTTGTAGTGCCTCTTGAAGTGAAAATTTAAAAACACCATTTTTGGATCTGAACTGTGGATGTGTGATACATAAAGAGAGATGAGTGTCTCCAGCTGTTACTCTGAATGAGCTGCAGCTGTGCAGGTGGTCGCTAAACACTGCTTCAAGTTAGTATATTTGCAAACTCTTTTCTTTCTAGTTCTAATAGCTTCCTAGCCTTCCAGCTAATAAATCTCTCTATCTAGCTTCTTAGCCTCCCAGCTAGCTCTTACTAGACTCCCACAGTGGCTCTTCCTACCCTAACAGCTAAAAAAAGCTTTTCCAGCTTCCTAGCTTCCAGCTAACAGTAGCTCTTGCTAGCTTTGTAGCTAATAGTAGCTCTTCCTAGCTTACGGGAATCCCACCACATAGTAGCTCTCTAGCTTCCTGGCCTAATAACTAATAGTAGCGCTTTCTAGCCTCCTACCTAATAGTAGCTCTTCCTAGCCTCCTAGCTAATAGTAGCTCTTCATAGCTTCCTGACCTGACAATTAATAGTGGCTCTCCTAGCTTCCTAGTATCCTAATTTCCCCGCCTCCCAGCTAACAATAGCTCTTCCAGGTTCCCACCTAATAGCTCTTCCTAGCTTCATACCGTAAGCTCCTGCTAGCTCCTAGCCTAACAGCTAATAGCAGGCTTTCCAGCTTCCTAGCTTCCCAGCTAATAGTAGCGGTTTCTAGCTTCGTAGCCCAGAAGCTACTAGTAGCCATTCCTTGCTTCTTAGCCTCCCAGCTAATAGTAGCTCTTCCTAGCTTACTAGACTCCAACCTAATAGTAGGCTAGCTCTTCCAGGTTCCTAGCCTCCCAGCTAATAGTAGTTCACCCTATTTTCCCAGCCTCCCAGCTAGCAATAGCTCTTCCAGATTCCCACCTAATATTAGCTCTTTCTATTTTCCTAACATAAGCTAATAGTAGCTCCTGCTAGTCCACAATCTAATAGTAGCTCTTTCTGTTCTAACAGCTAATAGCAGGTCTTCCAGCTTCCTACCTTCCCAGCTAATAGTAGCGCTTTCTAGCTTCTTAGCCCAGAAACTACTACTAGCTCTTCTTTGCTTAGCCTCCCGGCTAATAGTAGCTCTTCGTAGTTTCTTGCACCCCCACCACTCCATCCCACCCCTCCCCAAGCTAATGGTAGTTCAGTATGTAGCATTAGCTTTAGTGTTCAGCTTGCTTTATTCTTCTACTGTGAATCTTTACAGAGCCTATGTTGTAGCCTATACAATTAGCGTCCACCACAGTGAATATCTATGCGTGTCAGCATCATTCCTTATTCACTAGCTTCGGTTTCAGTGTTGTTGTGTTGAGTGTCTCCGTATACTTCTGTGGCTGGAGCTGATAAATGTTGAACAACAGTTACTTTTACGGGAACGACTGCAGAAGAAGAGAGAGAGAAGGCGTCTGGGTAGTACGGCGTGTGGGAGGGAGAATTCTCCGTGCTTGTCTGACTGCTGAGAAACAAGGAAATGTGTTTTCAAATGTCTAGCAACAGCCTTAAAAACCTGTCAGTGAACTCAACAGGAGGCTGCTGCTTCCTACATCTACCTGTAGACGAAGGAGACGCTGTTTCACTGAGGGCTGCTCTGTCAGTCTCATGTGAGGGGTGCTAAGTGAGGAAGCTTGAAGAGGACAAACTATCAAATGTACGTTCAGCTGTCTATTGTCTATTATCCTCTAGAGCAGAGGTTTTAGTTCATGACCTATAGAATATATATATACACTGATCAGGATTAAGATAAAGCGACACCTGTTAGTGGCCGTCATTTAACAGGTGGTAACTGAATATTTTGTTGATGAATCAGGGAAGATGTGACCAAACTGTGATGTCTACACCAACTGGGTCAATGCTGCAGCTCTTGTGAGGTGTCCTGGGTCTGCAGTGGTCCATGGAAGGAAGGACAGGGTCAAGGCCTGTGTGGTCTGATCCAACAGACGAGCTACTGTAGCTCAAAGTTAATGCTGGTTCTGGTAGGAGTCAGTTTGTTGCATATAGGGGCTGTGTAGCTGCAGACCAGTCAGGGTGCTGACTCCATGCTGACCCCTGTCCACCAACGATGGACACGTGGGAACTGGAGCGTTGAGCAACCTTACCCGGGGAATACATTGCAAGACACACTGACACCTACGGCCAATTTAAAATCACCAATGATCCTAAGCAGCAAGTCTTTGGACGGTGGGAGGAAGCTGGAGAACCTGGAGAGAACAATTTTGATCAATAAAGTTCTGCAGTGATTGATTTTTTTGCATCAGGGGTTAGGTTAGGTACGGGACAATGTCCCGCTGGGAAACTTTGGGTTTTGCCATCCAGGTAGATGTTACTCAGACACATCACACCTACCCAAGCATTGTTGAAGACCATGTACATGCTGGTCTCTCAGGACTGGTTTGACACCAGCGACTTCAGGGATCCATGGAGGCCTCAACCGTGCAACTTAAAGCAGGACTCAAAGGATCCAGATACCACAGCTCCACCTTCAGAGGTCTAGAGGAGTCCAGGCCTCAACAGGACAGGATCTAGACAATAGCAGGAAGGTGGTCATAATGTTATGCCTGATTCAGAGAAGTTGACTAGTTTTTAAGTCATCTTTAGATGAAGAAGGACAGAAACTGGAGCTATTTTTCTATCACAACATAAAATTAAAAGGTCATAAAAAGGGCAAACACAATTCTTTTTGTTGGTCTGTTTGTTTAAAGAACCTTTAACCACTTGAATTTCAATAGAACAGATTTTATGCGGTTAAGCCACATCCAGCTCTTTGCAGGTTCATAATGTTCCCGTCAGAGGGGATCCTCGTAAAGGTTGAGCAGCTCCGCGTTTCAAATCCACGTCCTCGTCGCTGTCGTATCATTAACTCAGAGCGCCGGCTGCTGTTAATTAGTTTGCCGTGCCGCTCACTTCTCTTTCAGCGCAGTAAGGAGAGGATTGTGATTTCTTGACGGAGGAGCGCTTCCCCTTTGACAGCTCCGAGCCTGAAGTGGAAGTGGATTAGAGGACGCGTGGATTCCGTTTGACAATCCTCCATGTCTGTCTTTGTTCACGTTGGTCGTCTGAATCTCTAAATCTTCCAGATGTTGTCTCAGATTGGTAATCTAGCAGCAGTAGCTCCTGTCATCTCTTCTCCTCTTCCTCCTCATTCACATAAAGAGCCTGGCCGGGTCCAGATCTGCAGTCGTGTCAGGTCCGTTGCCAGGCCTGTGCGTTAGATTATTCATCAAAGCCGTGCAGCTGCTGTGCCTTCAGGCGTGTTTGGAGGGTCGATGCCTCTCTGGTCTCTGCGTCTCGTACTCTGTCCATAACAAATCAAACGCCCTCAGGAATAATAAATAATTAGTTTTAGTGAGTACGGAGCCTTTGTAATGTGTTGAGTTTAACTGTGTAACGAGCAGAGCGTCTGTAGTGGTCAGAGGCTACGAGAAACCATAGAAGAAGAACGGACTGAGTGCAGCTATAAACCTGATAAACCTGATTTTTTCTCCTTCTACATCTTCTTGCTTTTCCTTCTTCATCATTGTCATCTCCTCTTCCTCCACCAGCCTCTACTTCTCCTCCTTCTCATCGTTATTTCATTTCCTTCTCCATATTCTTCCTAATTTTTCTCGTTCTCCTCCTCCTTTATCTTCCTCTACTGCTCCTCCTGATCATCCTTTCTTCATCCTTCTCCTCCTTCTTCCTCTTTTTCTTCTTCTGTTCTCCTGTTTCATTTTCTTGTTCTCCTCTTATTCCTCCTTCTTCTCCATCTTCCCTCTCTTTCTTCCTCCTTCTTTCCTCATTCCTCTTGTTCTCCTCCTTATCATCCTTTCTTCATCCTCCTCCTCCGTCTTCCCCTTGCCTTTCTCCTAGTCCTTCTCGTCCTCTGTCCTCTTTTTCTTCTTCTGTTCTCCTGTTTCATTTTCTTGTTCTCCTCTTATTCCTCCTTCTTCTCCACCTTCCCTCTCTTTCTTCCTCCTTCTTTCCTCATTCCTCTTGTTCTCCTCCTCCATCTTCCTCACTGCTCCTCCTTATCATCCTTTCTTCATCCTCCTCCTCCGTCTTCCCCTTGCCCTTCTCCTAGTCCTTCTCGTCCTCTGTCCTCTTTTTCTTCTTCTTGTTCTCCTGTTTCATTTCCTTATACTTGTTTTCCTCTTACTCCTCCTTCTTCTGTTCTCCTCCTCCGTCCTCTTCCTCTACGTCTCCTCCTCCTCATTGTTGTTCCATTGCTTCTTTTCCTTCTCCACATTCTTCCTCGTTCCTCTTGTTCTCCTCCTTCTCCTCCAACTTCCTCTACTGCTCCTCCTTGTCATCCTTTCTTCCTCCCCTTCTTCTTCTGTTTTCCTGCTTCGTTTCCTTATTCTTGTTCTTCTCTTACTCCTCCTTCTTCTCCTTCTCATTGTTATTCCATTGGTTTCTTTTCTTTTACTCCTCCTCCTCCATCTTCGTTGACTGCTCCTTCTTATCATTTTCATCCTCTTCTCATCCCCTTATTCCTCCACCCTCCTGTTTCTTCCTCTCCTCCTCCTCCTCCTCCTCCTCCTCCTCCTCCTCCTGCAGTAGACTCTGCCTCCACGTCTTCTTTCTCCTCCTGGTTTGTCGGTGCTTCTAACACACTGTGAACTTTTCAACCATGATCCTCACCTCCAAATAAATAAATAAATAAAAAGAACAATCCTTTTATTCTGGTGTCTACATTACCCAGAATGCACCATGACTGCCAACAGCTCCGTTGGTGGCCTCGGGCAGATTCTGCTGCTGCTGCTTCATTTCTTTATAATTGAGTCAGAACATTGATTTGTAAGAGACAGAGTCAGACCACGTGGACGTCATTTCTTCTCACGATGAAAGGTGACGTCTGAACTTCTTAGGGGAACTTAGCCGGCTCTCTGAGAGGTCTTTAGACGCCGCCTGGTCACGTCAGGCGTCGGTAATGAGACGAGGTGTCTGCAGAGTCCAGGGAATAACGAAGGGAGTCGGACACAACCCGTTCACCCTGCTGCTGATGAGACTCCTCAGCAGCCTCCTCCCACCGGGAACAACGTAGAAAAACATTTATTATATCCTGTCAAATGTGAAGAGAGGCCGGTAAAGTTAAATGACTTAAAACAGATCAGAAGCAGGTGTAGAGGTTCTGGTGGTAAAGACGTGATCGTCTTCTTCTGCTGGAGATAAAGATGGAGGAGCTTCTTCACCTACTCTTCTTTCTCCTCGTTCTACTTCTTCATCCTCTCCATGCACTTGATGAACTTCTACTAGTCTCCTGCATTGACCCACTGGGCTGTTTTGATACGCTTGACTTTTATTTTTTAAGTCACTAGTTTTAAAAACGAACTTGAAATACCAAAAAACTGAAATGAACAGACCTGACCTTGGATGCAACGCCTCGTGTTTGTGGTTCAAGCTGCAGAGGAGCAACAACTCATGTGCAGAGTTTTGTATTAGGAGTTTCCCAGCTCGTTGAATCAACACGTCCTGTCCTCATGTAGGTTTTGTGGTTCTCAGAGCGCTCGCCGCTGGGGTGGGGGGGGGGGTTCCAGACCGACTGACGGAGCCGTGGCGTTTGATGTTTAGAGGAACTGGTTTCCTCGGAGCTCTTCACGGCCGTCAGACAGCTTCAGGGCTGAGATGTGTTGAAGAGCTGCGTGGTTAAACTGTTTTCCTCAGAGCGAATGTTAAATCCCGTCACACTCTGGGGAAAAAAAATGATAAATGAAATCTAATATTTTCTCTGCACATGTTGCATTGCCCCAGTTTGGTCCAGAGTTTTTATTACTGTGACCTCAAACAAACAGAGCAGCTCGAAACTCAGTCATACTAACTCACATCGATCAGGCATAACATTATGACCACTTTCCTAATATCGTGCAGGTCTCCCTTGGTCTCAGAGAATGGACATGGGTCTTCTGAGGGTGTCCTGTGGTGTTAGTGAGGGCCTTTGAGGGGAGGGGCCTCTGTGGATCATCCCACAGATACTGGATCAGTTTGGGATCTAGTGAATGTGGAGGCCAGGTCAACACCTTGTGCTGTTCTTCTTCCTAAAGTGTTTTTGTGGCTGCATCCTGCTGGGGATGTCTGCTGCCATCAAGGAGTGTCATTGCTATGGGGTGGGGGTGCCTGGTCTGGTCTAGGTGGGTGCTACATGTCTAAGTAACATCCACACCAATGAATGAAGCCAGGTCCAGAAGTTTCCCAGCAGAACAATGAACTGTCACCAGATGCTTTAAATGGTATTTGCTTCTCCTGGTCATAATGTTGTGGCTGATCGGTGTATTTATGAATTAATTTAGGAGCAGGAGCAGACATGTTTGTCGTTGTTGCTGTTTAAATTTCGCCAGTTGCCGAAAAATAAATGGACACCACCTCTAAGAGCTAGCTTAGTCATGCTCCCGTCAGTGGTTTTAATGTTGTGGCTGATTGGCGTGCTTAACTTAAGAGACTCTAAATTAAGTTTTTGTCAGACGCATCCTGCTAAGCTGCTCCATTGTGACTGCGGCAGTAGCCTCGAGGAAAACGTACATGATGAACGAGCGGCTGTGTGTTTTCTTGACTACTCTGTTTGAGAGGAAACTACACGATGAAGAAGAAAAACTGGTTGTAAAAAGTAAACCGAGGTCTCGCTTCCTGCCACCGGGCTTTTCCTCGGAAAGCGCATTAGCCTCGGACGACTTTTAATGTTGTCATTTGGCAGGAAGTGGCTGCTAATGCTCGCAGCAATTAAAAGCCTCAAAAGTTTTGTCACGACATTGTCCGTGTTATTTACTTCCAGTGTCAGCGGTGTTAATGTTTTGGCTGATCCGTGTATACAGAGCAAAATATTTTTTAATATTTAAAAACCCGCCGGCGGCAAACGGCCCGACGTTATCGCGTGACATGAAGCCGAACAGAGCACACCTTTCTTCTAATCACGGTCCGGCGCTGGACAAAAGGCCTCGGCTCAGCAGCTTGACATTGTGTGCAGCGTAGCCCAGTCAGCTGTCGCCCAGGGGGACGAGTGGATCATTGATGAGACCGGGGACGGGAGCCCACGTCGACGCGGTGCCGTGGCTTTGTCGTTTGTCAGTGTTAGCTGGAGCCCGAGGCTTCAGATCAGAGCAGAGACGTACAGAACAGATTATTGTTTGAGTATCTGTTATGTCACAGAGCACACAGTGTGCAGGACAAACACACGCCATTATTCTATTATACTCCCATATATTAACAGGGACGTTTGTCTAAGTCGTATGCAGGTGTGTTAATCACGTGTGCGTGGAGCTGAGCCTCATGTCCCGACAGAAAAACTTGCAGCAGGTTATTTCGTTCCTTCTTCTCTCCAGACTGACACGCTGGATTAAAACTAAACCGGAGAACGAGAGATCGAGCCAAGTTTGTTTTCTGCACGTCGAGCTGCTTGTCTGCTTGGCTTCCTTTGCCCAAGTGCACTTTGGATTACCGTTATCACGTCACGGTTTACGCTATCGGAAAAATTCCAGCGGTTCCTGAAAGCTGAGCTCCTCTTCTAAAAAATGCACCTTTCAGGACATTTGCTGACCTTTTTATGTTCAAAATAAGTTAAAAAATAAAAAATAAAAGTCCAGGCAGACATTTTTAGGTGAAAGATGAAAAACCTCTGAAGTCTGAACAAGCTGTGTCACAAAAATAAAATAAAATAAATGTACAAAAAGGGCGAGCTTTAGTGAAAAGTAGACAGCTCCTTCTGAAGTCAAAGCAAGTAGAGCTCCCCCTGGTGGCTGGCTGCAGTATAGCTCACATAAGCCCCGCCCCCTCCATGATAGTGGGTGGGGCTTAGGTCAAACTGCTGTAGCTCTTAATTGGACTGGACTGGACAAACAAGACAGCAGTGGACATGATGAGACAGTACAAGTCTAGAGTGGATGGGACAAGATTAGAGTGGACAGGACTGGACACGAGAGGACAAGACTAGAGTAGGTAGGACAAGATTGGAGTGGACATGTCAAGACAAGACTAGAGAAGACATGCCTGAGCAAGACAGGACAAGACTAAAATGGACATGACCAGGCAAAACTAGAATGGACTTGACTGGACAAGACTGGAGTAGACAGGACTGTACAGGGAAAGACAAGACTAGAGTGGACAGGACTAAACAAGAGTCGACAGGGCTGGACAAGACTAGAGTGGACACGACAGGGACTAAGCAAGGCAAGACAAGACTAGAGTCAACAGGACTGGACAAGACTACAGAGACTGAGACTAGAGTGGACAGGAAGTGTTGATTCAACTAGCTGGCAAACTCATGACTGAAAAGTCATGACCAGCATTTAAGACATGTCCCTACAACACTTGATACACTGGATGTCCATAAAACAACCCCCAAATTCTATGGGGGGTTATAGGCTACGCTAGGCTATACTAGGCTACGATAGGCTATACTGGGCTATGTCTTCATTTGAGCTTCAGATAATAAACCTTAATGTTAACAATAAACTAATTCTGTCTCACATGTGGGCTTCCTGTGCAAACAGTGAGTTGTTGTGTAGTTGGAGCGAGCCCAGAGCACTGGATGACATCAGGGTTGACTCCCACAGGATCAGCTGAGACAGGAAGACTTCCATCCAGCTGGGAAATCACAAAGGTGGTCCACACCTTTTTTGTTTTCCTCTGCTGTTTGTGTTGTTAGCGAGGGAGTAATTAGCTAATTATTGTGTGATTGTTGTGTGACGCCTGACATGGATCCTATTTCCTCTCTCTCTATCATTGACCCCGTCGTTAAGCCACCAAAGATTTAATACGGTTTCTCGAGGGTCAGTGAATTCATGGATCAGTGGGAACGACTGAGCGACATAAATAATAATAGTCTAGCGTTCATCCTCGGGGCCATGAACTAAAAATGCAGTGGACAAATGCTCTTTATTTAGACACACCCTCTCCGACCGTCACTCATCTTCACCCATCAAACGCTGAAAAGTCGCTGCAAAGCAAGTAAACACCAGAAAAGTTGACTAGTCTCTGATGACGTCACTAATAAAAACCCAGTTGAAAGTAATAAATCTGTATTCTTGACCTAAGTACATGAGCTGAGAACAGACAGCAGCAGATATGTATAGCCTGTATAAGAACAGGCAGCTCCTCAGCAACATCACTAGCATTTAACCCCTTATTGCAAACTGTCGCGAATTCACGACACATCACTTCCGCTCATACTACAGCGGAGATAACGCATGTATTCCACCAATGCCGGTTTGTGCTCATTCAATATTTATCTAGGAACCTTTTGTGAGCGACAGTTTCTTGTAGGACCGGTCAGAAAGGGAACTACATCCGGTTAATGGAAGCTAACGAATACGTAGCATAAAGTCTTAAAGTTTAGAGGTCCTAAGTCCTAAGCTTGAGCTCTGTTTCAAACTGGATTGTAATAGTTGGTGTTATAGTACATAACTGGTAATTTCAATAAATATTTCACTATTTTTACCTTTTTTTTATTATATAAAATTATATCTACAGACAAATTGACAATCTCCACTTACTGTAGCATCAGCTTGAAAGCAAAAACATCAATTCATGCTTCAAGTGGTTAATGAAACGGTTCGCTTATTTTTGCAACTCACAGATATGTATAGACTGTATAAAAACATGCAGCACCTCAGCACCATCATTAGCATTTAGCAGCACTCCACAGCGTGTTGTTAGATGGGCTAGCGTAGCAGCTAAAGGTCTAATAACTTTATCAAATATTTGATGTTCTCAGGACGTTTTGGTGAAGTTGTTAAGTGACTGCTGATTTGGACCGTTCCTCTGCTAGCGTTAGCCTTAGCATGTCTATTTTGCAGTAGTACTTTAGTTGTATTTCAGGACTGATATGTTGCGGTATTATGTGTCTTTAGTGAAGTATTTCTACACATTAGATGAACCAGCGACCCACTAGGCTCCTCCCCTGTCTTCTAGGAGGCGTCCATGTTGTTATTGTCACGTGACCAGTAGCTAGTCAGTTCCTGCATGTACATAAGACCAGTGCTGGCGTCAATGAATAAAAGCTCTTAAGGTTTTGGCAGCGACTCCTGACAGTGTTTACTTCACCCGATCTGCTCTCTCACAATGAAGCTTTCATGTGCATTTGAATATCTGACAGAAATGAGCTGAGTGGTTTCTTACAAATACGGCACAAGTCTAACAGCAAACACTCTAGTGTAGGGATTCTTTTCTTTTCTCAGACTGGGCCCCAGATACGTGGACATATTGTGCAAACACTTTGATATTTATCTACTAATCTGAAAATGTCTTTGAAGCGTTTCCTCAGAGGTTCTGTTTTGGCAGGACCATAAAAGCTTTTGCAACTTTTACACTCTCTTCAAGCAGAATTCGCAATTGAAGTCCGAGATAGTTTGACCAGCAGGCAGAGGGATGATGAAATAAAGAATGTATTTACTCCCGCAGACGTGATCAAAATGTAAAAAGTTGATAAAAGTCCACTCGGATCTGGTTCAAGTGAGGAAGTCCACTGATTGTTTTTTTTTATCCTCTCTCCTTCCAGACAGTAACTTCGTTCTGGGTAACGCCCAGGTGCAGTCGCTCTACCCCATCGTCTACTGCTCCGACGGCTTCTGCGAGCTCACGGGTTACGCCCGAGCCGAGCTCATGCAGAAGAGCTGCGCCTGCCACTTCCTGTACGGCCCCGAGACCAGCGACCGGTCGACGGCTCAGATCCAAGGAGCCCTGGACGACCGGCGGGAGTTCAAGACCGAGCTGGTCTTCTACAAGAAGGAAGGTGAGGCTGCAGGAGAAAAAACAACTCGGCACACAATTAATATAATCATACAACCTGTTCTCCAGAACAGCTCACAACAAACTGAGCAAACCACAGTGTTTTAGTTTTTAAATCATGCTAAAATCCCAAAAGTTGTCGTAACTTCTGTTCTTTGCCCATTTTCAAACTTCTTAACTGTAAAACTCCATTTTTCAACCAAATGACAGCGGTGCTTCGTTGTTACCATGGTTGGATAGTTCATCCGTCTCATTCATAGTTTTTCTTTGTTGCCTCCAGTTTTCCATCTTTATTTTGCTGCCGTTGAGCGACAGGTTGTTCTTGTGCACCATCCTGTGGCTATATCCTGTATTCTGATGTACCCTGATTAAATTATTAAGTTTAGTAACATCTGGATTTCATTATGTGTTTTAAACCAATACAGAGGATAAAATACCTCTGCATCATCTGGATTGTCCTCCAACCAATCAGAGACACTTTAAATTTATTCAGCTCCATGTTTATCAGATGACATGTATGACTGCTGTTACTCTTCATGTCCATCACCCCATAAATAAAGCCCCGCCCCCAAAACGATTTGATTGGCCCATCAGATCTTTGCAGGAGCAGAATCAGTTCCCAACAGAGAGACTCCAGATCACGTCAGTTCATTTTAAATATTGTTTGTGAAAAATTTGTATTTAAGGCGGTGGAGATTAAAGAAGTCAATCTTTGCATAAGCCCCGCCCCAAAACGATCTGATTGGCCCGGCAGATCTATGCAGAAGCAAAATTAGTATGTCAACAGAGAGAGTCCAGATAAACTTTAGAGCACAAAAACAACTTCTAGGTTAGGAAAACACTACAGTCCAAAAGCAAACCTACATGTCAAAAGTGATCTTAATGAAGTATCCGCATTGACTATTTGTAGGAAAGAGTAGGGAGAGAAATGAATACTACTTGCTCCTACATTCCTACTTTAAAATTGGGTTAGAGGTGCTGAAGAATTATATTGGTGGAACCTTAGGATAAACAAGCAGAATTAATTGTTTGCCAGTTGTTTCATTACATCAAGGAGTGGTGCAAATATTAAAGCAAACCAAGTCGAGGAGGTTTTTATTTTGGTTGTGTCTACTTTAAATGTTCCCCGGCAACAAACTCCTGTCACATCCTCCTGCAGTCGGTAAAGGAGTGATTAAGGCGTGAATCCCATCCGCCGATGAAAGTCTGAACTCTTCTGATACGAGCGCGAGTTCACTTTGTTTAGAGCGTTAGAGGAGATGAGAGATAAAGTGTGTGATGAGGAGAGAAGGACGGCGGCATTTTATTCCTCTGCCTCCAACAACAATCCAAATTTTTCTGAAGATGCCTCACAGAGCCTGAAATGCTCCAGAGTGAAACACCGGGGCGACGCGTCCTCCTCCTATTCATCCACCCTTCGTCAATTATTAATGAATCAATGCATTGATGATGAAAGGGGGAGCGGGGTGGGGGTGCGGGGCGACGTATAGATGGGAGAGACGTGGACACATCTGCTCCTCAGAGATAGAGGCCGGCAACAAAAGAAGCCGTTAAATAACGTCTCTCTGTCTCTCTATCCTCATGACTACCAACCAACGTTTCAGCTGCAGAGGGAAAGAACAAACGCTCACAAAGCCCGGGGCTCAACCTGAAAACCGTATTTTATTCCTTGACTACATATGAATTATTCAACATGATTTACAATACTGAATGATTTGCAGTGACCTCTTTTAATCACAGGTCAGTAATGAGTCTGTAATGTAATGGTTGCTGTTCTGACTACAGTTGTTAATGTTTTAAAGAAGCATAGCTACAGAACACATTAATCAGTTTTAATTCTGTCACGGGTGTAAACATCCATAAACTGGTTTAGAAATCTTTGTGGAAACAAAAATCCGTTTTACGTTTTAGGTTTTCTTCAAAGCACAGCAGTGGTATTTATCATGGATACGCAGCAGATAGCAACTGCCCTTGAGATTTTCTCACATTTCTGTATAAAACGTCTCAAAACATCAGAGTATTTTAACACAAGTCTTGAAGGTAGACAACGAAAACCCAATCAAACACGTAAAAAACAGGTGTGCATTGTAAAAGTAAAGTATGTGCACCTCTAGGGAGTTAATTTCAAGGTCCAGCCAGACAGAGTCCATGTGTCAAGAAGTGTCTCCATCAGAGTAATGAGACTCAGGTGTGGTTCAGGTCCTGGTTTAGTTTCATTGTCTCAGTCTGATGTTTGTGGTCAAAGGAGCTTTGTCTCAGAGCTCAGAGAAAGAGTTGTTGTTGCTCATCAGGCTGGAAAAGGTTCCAGAAGCATCTCTAAAGAGTTTGGAAGCCACAAATAATCCACAGTCAGACAGATTGAAGATGACAGGAGTGGTCCACCAACAAAGATCACTCCATGATAGTCTGAGAGGAACCAGAGGAACCCAGGGGAACTTCTAAGCAGCTAAAGGCCTCTCTCTCATTGGCTGATGGTAATGTTGATGAATCCACTGAACAACCATGGTGTGATGGACAAAGACACTGCTCTCCAAGAAGAACATTTCTAAACATCATGTGGACAAGCCAGAAGACTACTGGGACAATGTTTAGTGGACAGTTGAGACCAAAGTAGAATAGTTTGGTTTAAATGAGATGAAGCATCAGAACCTCATCCCTCCATCAAACATGGGGGTGAAGCTAATGTCCTGGTTTGGGCCTGTTCTGCTGCATCTGGACCAGGACGCCTTGTCCTCACTGATGGACCAATGAATTGTGAATTCTACCAGTGAACTTTTAATCCAGTCTTGTTCTTCTTTAACCGTTCTCTTGTAGAACCACTTGTGTTCTTGGTTCTCCTTGTCTTGCTCCATGACCCAGTTTCTCTTCAGAAATAAACTAAAGTGCGTCTAAAAAGAGTCAAGGTCTCAATATGAGGGCTCGTCCGGGATTTGAACCCGGGACCTCTCGCACCCTAAGCGAGAATCATACCCCTAGACCAACGAGCCACCTTTAAGAGCTCAGGAGATGCTGTTCCAGATTCTGGTCTTTCTGTTCTTGAGGTTTGTCACTGGGTTGCAGCCTGTCATTAACCCTCAAACCAGGACATTAAATAGGAAGTCCTCCTGAAAAAAAACTTGCTTATTTAAACCTCAGACTTCACACCAGTCCCCTAAAACTTAAGAAGATACTCGGATGAGTGGTGAAACGTCTTCTCTAAAAAGTCCAGTTGCCTTTTTGAACCTTTTTTGGATTACCATGACCTGGATGACTGAGAACCTTCACACACATAAGACTTGTGCTCTTGGGTTCTCTAAAAAATTACAAGTTGTTTTTTGAAACTTTTTTGGACAAGTCTTATGGTTAAAGAAGAACCAGATAAATGTTTAGGAACGGCCAAGTCAAAGTCCTGACCTTAATCCAATAGAAATGTTGTTGTTGGACCTGAAGCAGCAGTTGATGTGAGGAAACCCACCAACATCTCAGAACTGAAGAGGTTCTGTTCTGAGGAACCAAGCTGCTGGAGAACACTGATCAGCTGTTACCAGAAACATTTATTTACGGGTAACTGCTCCACAACTTAAAACAACGGCTCATTAACTTTTGCAGATCACAGATATGCAGCAATTATTAATTTTCCTGTATAAACAATTACAAAAGAATAATATTTCTGTTTTAAATAGTTTGATGGGTTTGTCTACTTCCAGGATTCCTCTGATGTTTTTAGTCGTTGTTATGCAGGACTGGATGCAAAAACTTTAAAGTGGCACTCTAGATAATTCAGTATACAATCAGTAAACAAACATAATCACTCAGTAATTACCAGTCATGTTAGAGTATTACCCTCCTTCATCCACTCTCTCATAGTTATGCATGGGGAGGCAGGGCTGCAGACAGTACACGCTGCCTCGGCTTCTACTGTTCATTATCATGTTCCAGTCAAACGGGGACAAACCAGGCCTCAACATGGCCCACGGTTTCATCGAGGTAATCCTCCTGTTTGTTTAAATGCATTATTTACATGCATGATCCCCCGTCGGCCATCGGTCCCTGCTCTGCACCATATGATCACAGAGATTACAGGTGAGTAACAGAAAACCGAAACAGCTTGTTTTAGTCTGATTTCATGCATTCATGTACTAGCAAGCAGAGGATTACTTTGTCTTTGTCTGATAACCGCATTTAAAGGATAAGGCTGGTGATTATTCAGCTTTTTTTTATTGACAACAAATCCCACGAAGGGAACAAAATCAGCTGAGAACTGATAACAGCAAAAAAGTGTTTTAACTTTACAAGTTTTTTTGATTTTGTTAGTAAGACACGACAGAGAAGATATAATACACATGAACAATATTTTCTGTAGTTAATGCTAAAAATAGTCCAATTTAATTATTTACATCTGATTGATTAATGTTTGTTAAGAACTACAACTGCTTTAGGACATTATTTTTAAACTCATAGCTTCAGTTACCTACTAACAAACTAAAATGATGGGTGGAGTTCCCCAAGGATCAATTCTAGAGCCTTTTCTGTTCAAACTTAACTTTTATAAAACTTAAACTATGTTATCACATAACTTAAAAAGGACTGTAGGACTTTAATATTATATATAATCTTAATCTTAAACATTGTCACCAAATCAACCAGGAAACCGTTTATGTCCTGGTTGATTTGCCAGCATCTGCAGTCACTGATGACAACAGCAAATACAATTTTTTGGTAAAGCAAAAACCAGCTGCTACCATTTAAATAAAGGAGTCAGACAATAAAAGTCAGTTTTCCATCATTCTGTGAACAGCTGTGATCTGATTTTATTCTCAGTTTAAACTCAATGACAGGAGGAACTTAACTCGCTGAGATGTTGTCGTCTGCAGCTCCTCATCTAACAGCTCAATGTGGCTGCCTCTAAAAAAAAATGACTGTTGTTATTTTGCAGGCTCATTTTTGATGCAGCACATTGCATTCACATAAAGATATTTTTTTTTTTTAATTCATAATGAAAGTCAGCTTGTTTTGTTCCAGTCAAATGCTTTTAACATAAAGCTGTAGCCGTTGGAAATGTTCAGTTTGCACAATCAGCCATCTTTTGATTTAGCATTTTGTTTAATTAGCAATAACTTACACAGTTTATAATAGTGAAACATGTAAATACTGCAGTAGTTTCATCAGTGGGCCATTGACTCAGTCACTATTGGGTTCGCGGGCGTTAATTTAAATGAAAATCTTTAGGATCACTGCTCTGACTGAATAACTTTGAGAAGAATTACATCTCCAGTAAGAAATAGTGGCTTTGCGTGTCACATATGGAGGTATTCGAAGTATTTCAAGTTTTATCCTTATAAAAACATCAAACACGGGAGCAAAAAAAACAGCACAAAGGCATCTCTCAGAACTGTTGATCTTATGAGCTATAAACTCTTAAAAATTGTATTTAGAATTATCTCCAAGTACGTTTCTTCTGTCGTTATGTCTACTGACTGTGTCATCTGTACATTAAAGACGTTTAAAACCAGTGAAAACTACCTAAAAACCAATCAATCAAAATTTAGTTTCCATTCTTTCATTAAAATAAATAAATCTCCTCGATAGTTTGAATATATTCATGGTAAAACACTCCCATACAGTGAAAGCTGGACATATATTCTCTTGTGTTCTTCATCTTTGTCATCCCTCGGTCTTGTGGAGCTTTAAAGTGAAACAATACTCTCACAGGAGATCGAGTGAATTGTGATAGATGAAAGAGAAAAGGCAATTTTTCATCCAGGCTGAAGGAGCTCTGGGATTAAGGCCTCAAGGCACAAGCTACCTCTGAATGTAATGAACGTGCAGCGGTATGGTTTCATGTGGAGAAGTTCTGGGGACACATTGTCCTCTCATGTCAACGCAATTCTGCATAAAATTCTTTTAGATGCACAGAAGAATTGTTCGTCCATCCTTACATTTTTTTTCTTCCCGCACTCACATTTCACTGCACCCTCATTTGAAGTCCGAGTGTGTTCTGAGCGTGTTCCTTGGATAATATGGATCTGCAGCAAATCACAAGAGCTCAGCCTGGTTTACTTTCAGCTGAGGCACAGATGCCTTCCGTATGGAGCCTCATTCTCAATTATGTTCAGCCGCATCTGAACTTGTCGAGGTTGTTTTTAGGCTTCATTCAAACATGACAGGACGTTAACTGTTAGAGGGACGGTGGAAGAATGCCACTATAACACAATTCACGTCTAATGGTGGCGCTACCAGGAAAACCCAAGGATTCTAACGTGACTCCAGTTTATCCTGAGATGAACAAAATGTCTGAACTGAAGGCAGATGTGATGTGTCAGTCAAAACCATAAATGTCAAACAGAAAATGGTGGCGCCAAATAAAAGTGACACATCACTGAAGCCAGTAGAATTCATTATGTGGGAACCTGTCCGTCTAACGTGATACAATAATCCATACATGATTAGGACCGACCCCTGAACACCAGGGCCATAGGCTACAGCTAATAATAACCAATCCCCATGCTCTGTGTTTGTGTACATGACGGTATCTAATTAGATTACCATCACACCCATTGAGGTATCAGTGGCTGATTAACTTCACTCTCTCACTGCCATTAATTAAAAAATACATTTTAAGTCCATTAGTGGCTCACTGTGTAGCTCTGGTCACGACTCACCGTCATAAGCATTTATGAACGAGTAGTAGTGAGTACGACTAGTTAGAGATACTATTACTGAGAGGCTAGGAAGCTATGAAGTGCTGCCATTAGCTGGGAAGCTACGCAGAGGTACCATTAGCTGGGAGGCTAGGGAGAGTGTCTGTTAACTGGGGGCCTAGCAAACTAAGAAGAACTACTATTAGCTGGGAAGCTAGGAAGCCTCCTACTAGCTGGGAGACTAGGAAGCTAGGATGAGCTACTGTTAGCTGGGAGCCTGGCAAGCTATGAAGAGCAACTGTTAGCAGGGAGGGTAGGAAGTGTGACTAATAGCTGGGAGCCTAGGAAGCTAGGAAGAGCTACTACTAGCTGTCAGATTAGGAAGCTAGAAAGAGCGACTATTCGCTGACAGTCTAGGAAGCTAGGAAGAGTGACACTTAGCTGGGAGGCTAGGAAGCTAGGACGAGCTACTTTTAGCTAGGAACCTAATAAGAACTACTACTAGCTCTTAGATTAAGAAACTAGAAAGAACTACTGTTAGCTGGGAGGCAAGGAAGCTAGGAAGAGCTACAGACCTGTCTTCTCCATCCATCTTAGAACTTTTAACTCCTTACTATATCACTCTTCCAGTCTCATCCTCTTATCTCTGCCTTCTTTCCATTACCTGTTTTAATTATAAAACTGAAGATGATCTTTGCTGTGTCAACCCTAATCTTGTGGAATCAGCTTCCTAATAATATTAGAACTTGCTGTTGACTCACTGGACTTTAAAGACTCACTTATACAGACAAGCTTTTACTAAGATTAACATGCTCATATTGTACCTGGGTCATTATGTTTACCTGCTGACAGTTTGGAGTTATGAATTCATGATCCGTTTTATTGTCTTACATTATTCTTTTTGTTGGTTCTTTGTTTCTCCTTTATGTTTTTTTTATGTAAAGCACTTAGGAGTGAAGACCTTCAGGTTAATGTCAAACCTGCTTTGACTATAAATGTTTGCGTCCATTTTCTCTCCAGGAACGCAGTTTTGGTGTCTTCTGGACATCGTGCCCATAAAGAATGAGAAGGGCGAGGTGGTTCTGTTCCTTGTGTCCCACAAGGACATCTCGGACAAGAAGAAAGACCATGACCCCGAGCACGGACCTGACACCGGTGAGTTTCATTTTTCAGTTTATTGAATCACAGTGATGGACGTCTGGATTGTGTCAAACATGAAGGAGAGTAATGGAATCGGTTGTATGTCAATTGACTTAAAGTTTGTGGTTAATTCCAGAGGTGGCTCAACTTCAAAGTACAAAGTCTTTATGGCAAACACAGTTTGAGAGTTCAAACTCTGCAGAGACAGTTGGACACAATGCTAATCATGGCAAGAGTTAATGTCCACTTTCTATCACAGGTCGCTGGAAGCAGCTTGACATTTGGTCTTTGTGTAAACTCTGGTTCAAAGAGTCTCCAGCAGTTAAACAAAGAATGAGGGAAATGAACTCAGACACAGACAAAGAAGAAAGTGTCTGTTGACATTTTCTTCTTTGCACAAGCACAGACATCCATAGCAGAATTTGCATAACAGGTTGTGCTGTCTACGGCGATCTGGGTGACTGAGCGGCTCAGGAAGGAGTGTATGCACTTTGGTTTTGTTTCACATCAGCTACTGTTTGCTGGAAGGCTAGGAAGCTTGGATGAGCTACTATTAGCTGGGAGGATATAAATCTAGAAGGCATTACTATTAGCTGGCAGGCTAAGAAGGTGGAAAGAGCTAGTGTTAGCTAGAAAGCTACGATGAGCTACTATTGGCTGGGTGACTAAGAAGCTAGGACCAGCTACTATTAGCTTGAAAGCTAGGAAGAGTTACTATTAGCTTGAAAGCTAGGAAGAGCTTCTATTAGCTGGGAGTATACATCTAGAAGGCGTTACTATTAGCTGGGAGGCTAAGAAGGTGGAAAGAGCTAGATGAGCTTCTATTGGCTGGGTGACTAAGAAGCTAGGATGAGCTACTATTAGCTTAAAAGTTAGGAGGAGTTTCTATTAGCTGGGAGGCTAGGAGGCTAGGAAGATGCTGATCAGTCTACACTTTATTAATTCTACATCATCGTCTGGTTGTGGAAATATTTGTAGACTTCAAAGTTCAGATGAGATGAAGAAGAAAACCTAAAAGAGTCTCCTGTGCATTCTGTGAGCTTTACCATTGTGTTTACTATCATCATTTCCTGTTCCGTCTTTCAAGCAGTAAAACTTAGAGAACTGTTTCAAGTTCAAACAGCTGCCTTCAAAACTACAATTTGTTTTAGTTCTTTGATTTAGTCGTATTTTGTTGTCTTGTTGTGTTGTGCTGAAACTCAGACTCAAAGGAAAGTGTGACAGACAACGGCTGGTGTTTGTGGTGATAACGTAGGGAGAAATAACACTCATATGAATGTGTGCATAATGTTTGACTTTTTGATCTTAGCCTACATATTTCCCTTTTAAGCTTGCACTGCTTCTTTTGAAAAGGCAGCTTTTATCCTGCAGGGCCCTGATCTGAAATGTAATTCACCAGGACGCTACACATGTGTAAAGGCAGCCTAAAGCCAGCGTTATGACACTGAACTCATTACACCAGCTGAAAAGTTCTGATTTTTGGCCTTTGGATATTATGACAAGCTTTGACACGAGTCAATTGTGTTAGAGCTCAAGGTACAACACTGTGCTGCTTGGATGTTACACTCAATAAACTGTAAATGGGTTTTGTGTTTTGGTAAGTTGGCTGTTTTATGTTTTTCATGGCCACGTTTTGCCTATTGTGTTTTTGTGAATGTGTTATATCAATCCAAAACGATATTCACTTCAGAAGTCACAGCTAGAAAACTAGACGGGAAAGCGATACATCTGTTTTGTGAAACTGTCATCACGTGTGAATTTAGAAATGCAAACTGAGCTTTTTATATACACTATATTGTCAAAGGTGTTCAGTCATTCATCCAAATAATTGAATTCAGGTGTTCCAATCAGTTCCATGTCCACAGCTATAAAAAAACAAGCTCCTATTCATGCAGACTGCTTCTACAAACATTTGTTAAAGGAATGAGTCGCTCTCAGGAGCTCAGTGAATTCCAGCCACAAACTGTCAGGCCATGTGAAATGACAGAGCAGGGTCAGAGGATGCTGAGGTTCATAGAGGTCAGAGGTCACCAATCTCTACAGACCTCCAAGCTTCACGTGTCCTTCAGATCAGCTCCAGAACAGCAGAGAGCTTGATGGAATGGGTTTCCATGGTGATCAGCTGCATCCAAGCCGTACATCACCAAGCACAATGCAAAGCGTCAGATGCAGTGGTGGAAAGCACGCCACCACTGGACTCTAGAGCAGTGGAGACGTGTTCTCTGGAGGCATGGATCAAGCTTCTCCATCTGCTGATCTGATGGAGGAATCTGGGAGAACGTGGGGGTGTTCTTCAGGAGCTGCAAAGTGTGGACACACGTCATATTAAACCCTGTGGATTAAGAATGGGATGTCACTGGAGTTCATGTAAAGGAAGATGAGACAATACTTTTGGCAATGTTGTGTGTATATAATCTGATCTTTATTATTTTAAATTTTAATGATCTGATTTGGATTTGAAAGGGGAAGGATTTAATTGTAGTAAAAACATATACTGAGATTATATTAATGCATTTCTTTATAAACACATTTTAACACATGTTTGTGTTGACATTTATGACACGAAAGATGTGATAAAAGGTACGGACATATTAGTTGTGCCATATCCTACAATTTGTGTTGCTTTTAACACAACTGTTCTAAGAGTCTAGGGTTATAAGCTGCAAGATAACGAGACATTTACCAAAAAATGCTGCACATGTTGCAGGGATTGGCTCACACTCACTGTCTAATCTCCTCATTATGTCAACAGCCAGCGAGTCATCTTTAATTAGCCGTCACCGCTGCAGGGGGACAGCACGCACCACGTTTGCCCTTCAGCTGTTAAGTGCTGCAGCAGTTACTGTAATTTCAAAACAACAATTAAGCATCGATTAATCATTTTAATAATTTTTGTTTCATCTCCAGAGTAAACTTGATTAAATAAGCGGCCGTGTGTTAATTTGACTATTTCATTAATATTAATGACTTTCCTGATTTAAATGGTAAACCATGAACATCCTGCCGTGTGAAATGGAATATATGATACTTGAAGGAGGAAGCCACAGTTGAAATTAGGAATCATTTGTTGAAATTGATCATATCATATTAACTCTTGATAGAGGCTTCAACGATTATTCCAGGTTATTTCAACCGCCTATTTCCCATGAATATCTCCATCAGATGCTAAGTACTACTAGATAGGGGTTGCAGCAAACTAGCAGCAATTCATCAAGTGTGTGGAAATACTTTGCTAAAGATGAAGCCCATGTCAGTCCTGAAATGCAGCTAAAGTACTACTTCAATGCTGTGAAGTACTATTAAACGTTATTGATGGTGCCGAATGAATTTCTGCAACACACAGCAGTATTGAGAAGTTCTGTTGTGTTCTATTAGTTGACATCGTTGTTGTGGTTGTAGAGCGTGTTCTTTGTCCTTGATGTCAGTGAATGCACCATGTGAGAGACAGAATTTAGTGTAGAGTTTTGTTCATATTTAGAAATGTCAGACTTACAGTGTTTATCGTGGTGACGTAGGCTACGGCTGACAGTAGCCCATGTCCTTCAGCTTCAGCTATGTTGCAGAAAAGCCTCCGACATTACAAACATATTCAGGACAAGAAAGTCAAAGTCGACTCGACTTCCCCCCAAAAAACATGAAAGCTAGAAACAGTTACTATTAGCTACAAGGCTAGGAAGCGAGGAAGCGCTACTAATAGCTGGGAGGCTAGGACCCAAGGAATAGCTACTGTTAGCTAGAATGCTAGGAAACTAGGAAGGGCTACTATTAGCTTGGAGGCTAGGATGCTAGGACAAGCTGCTTTTAGCTAGAATCTTAGGAAGCAAGGAAGAACTACTATTAGCTAAAATTCTAGGATGATTGGGTGAGATACTGTTAGAATGGGAGGCTAGGCATAGCTACTGTTAGCCATGAGGCTAGAAAGTGTTAGGCTAGGCTAGGAAGATGGGAAGAGCTTTACAGTAAAGCTTCTCTTGTGGACTAAAAGTAAACTCACCTGCATCAATTGCAGAACTCTGACCAATAAAATAATAATAATGAGCTGTTGGGGGAATTTTGAGGGGTTTCTCTTTCTTACCTCTGAAAACAGAAGAACAAGACATCAGATCTGAACATCTTGGAGGAGTCAGCTCAGTCTCTGAAGGGACTGTTTTGCATCAGGTGTGAAGAATAGAAATCATGCAGATAGAATACTGCAAAACATCATATTATAAGGCTTATATGCTGCAATTCCAGAGCTGAACAACAACCCTGTAGAGATGAGCAGAGTGACCAGGACTCTTCACATGAATCAGTGTTTCTGTTAAAGTTCGGGCTTTTAGAACTTCACGTCTCCTGGGGAAAACCAAAACCAAAAAACAAAACACGCCTGCTTGAAATCACTTTTCAAATTTTCCTCCACTCTCTCATTTGGCTGAATATCTCACCTCTCTGCAGAGGAAATGATTGCAGAATACTTTCATGCTCTCTGGATGTGTTGTACCCGCCGCATGAGTTATTACTTCTTGCATTCAAGCCACTAAAATTGGAGTGGAGTGCACAACACAGGAGACAGAGGACAAACAATGAATCAGTCGGAGGAGGAAGGCGAGAAAGAGACAAGAAGCTGGAGCTGTTACCATGACCATAAACATAAAATTCATGTTTCTGCTAAATTAAGAACATCTGAGAATTGGCACACGCCTTGAAAATGAAGAAAAGGAAAAGCTTTTTTTTTTGTTTTTGTGCGAGGAGTCGACGCAAACAATCACATTTACCTGCCGGTGCTCCTCAGTGGGAGTCTGCAGACGGGCTGAATGGCTCACTTCTGGCACTTAGCTCAGCATGATGTGCCTTTTCAAAACAAAGAGTCGGTTGGCGTGATGGAAGGGAGGGCGAGGAAAGGAAGCTGGCTGGGTGCACATTTAAGACGATAAAAAAATCAAATCATGAGAAAATCCGACAGATTGATTCAATACGCAAGGCAACAGAAAGTCACACAGAGGTCACACAAAGATGCAGACTGTGTTAATTGACTTTATTCATTCATATAGTCAGCTCCCCAGAGAACAGTAAGTGTAGAATATTATGAAAAGAATGTGGCTTCTGGTGCACTTATGCATCATCTCCTTCCTTAGGTGGCTGCCACATACCTTTCGTCCATGTCTGAGCAAATTGTTGCACTTGAACGCACCACAGAGACCACAGTCTGTTGCATTCAGAAAAAATAACTCTTCATACCATTGTTCAAAGGGAAAAACATGAAGAGCTACTATTAGCTGGGTGGGCCTACTGTTAGCTGAGATGCTAAGAGGCTATGAAGAAATACTGTAAGCTGGGAGGCTAGGAAGCTAGGAAGAGCTGCTATTAGCTGGGAGGCTCAAAAGCTGGGACAAGCTACTATTAGCTGGGAGGCTATGAAGCTATGAAGGCTAGGAAGCTAGGAAAAGCTACCATTAGTTGGGAGGCAAAGATGCTATGAAAGCTAGGAAGCTAGGAAGAGCTGCTATTAGTTGGGAGGCTAAGATGCTATGAAAGCTAGGAAGCTAGGAATAGCTGCTATTAGTTGGGCGGCTAACATGCTATGAAAGCTAGGAGGAGCTGCTATTAGTTGGGAGGCTAAGATGCTATGAAGGCTAGGAAGCTAGGAAGAGCTGCTATTATTTGGGAGACTAGGGAGCTAGTAAGAGCTACCATTAACTGGGAGGCTAGGACGCTAGGAAGAGCTACTATTAGTTGGGAGCTTATGAAGCCAGGCCGAGCTACTATTAGCTGGAAGGCAAGGAAGCTAGGAAGAGCTAACTGGGACGCTAGGAAGCTAGGAAGAGCTGCTATTAGTTGGGAGTCTCAGATGCTATGAAGGCTAGGAAGCTAGAAAGAGGTATTATTAGTTGGGAAGCTAATGAAGCTAGGAAGAGCTACTATTAGTTGGGAGGCTAAGATGCTATAAAGCTGGGAGAGCTAAAATGCCACCCAGCTTATGCTCTGTTCCAGTGGGTGGACTCAGGCTACTCCCTGAGCAAATGGTGATTAAATATTTTGGGGAAATTTATTTAATCATTCTGTTTTTAAAATATTGTGTGCCAAAATTAGATTATTTTTAGCCCCGCCACAAATTACCTGATTAATTGTTATTCACTGGACATTTGCAGACAACAATTTGGACTTTCGGGAATTATAACAAACCCCTTTCCACTGTTGCATTTTAGAGGCAAAATGAAAAAATCAATGAAGAAAATAATGTTCAGACCAACTGCTATTGAGAACAATCATTAGTTGCTTGTTGCTTGTTGCTGAAAGTGAAGAAGAATTCCTTTCCAGTAAAGGCTTTTCCAAATGATTTAGAAGAAGGCTTAAAAAATAGGCATAATATGGGAGCACACACAGATTTATTTTTTAAAAAGTGTCTTCACTTTTTCTCTGTCAGTGTTTCAAGCTGAGAAAGGTGTGGAGGAGGTTTTCAGAAGCCGGTCGACCTTCCAACAAGCACTTCAGTTGACACCTACGACACCTTTAAAGTCCTGCCTGGCTTCTCCCACACCTGCAGCCTTTTTACCCGATGCCCCACGCATGTAGTCACAAGTTGTTCCCTGAGATATCCACAAGCCTGGGCTTCAGATGCAGCCTTCTCCATGTACTCTGTCTGTCGTGTTTTATTAACGAGCAAAGAATTAACCCCACCCCGCACAAAGTCCTTTTAGGAGACGATAAAATGAGGCCAGCTGGTGCCATTGATATGCGATCAATAGTTTGCTTTTAGCGTCCCTCCTCTGTTTAACACTTGAGGCAGGAGCAGCTTCCACTCTGGAAAAATAAATACGACAATATATCCATCAGTCTTTCTCTTTTTCTGGGAAACAACAGTTTTTCTTCTTCCCATTCTGCTCAAATTGGACATCGAAACACGTTTTCCTAACATTTGTTGTTTGGTGTGAAAGTGTATTTAAGGCTTTATGTGCAGTCTTTACAAGCTGGTCAAATCGAGAGGACATGGTCCAGAATTAATTTTAGTATAAAATGTATTACTTTGTGTGTTAGCTGGGAGAATATAAAGCTAAGAGGAGCTAGGCCTACTATTAGCTGGGAGGCTAGGAAGAGTTCCTATTGGCTGGGAGGAATTTTCAACCTTAATAAAAATAAATAAATGCGTTCTAGGCTGTAAACATGTTTAATAGTGCTGTAAAGTTGGGCTTTTTAACATGGGGGGTCTATTTGCTCTGTTTTGGAGCCAGCCTCAAGCAGCCACTCGATGAACTGCAGTTTGTTTTGCACTTCCGCATTGGCTTCAAACGTCAGGTACTCTAATCAGTCCAGGTGGCGGTAATGAGCCTAAATCTGCCAGCAAACGTCATTAGTCTACAGAAGAATAAAAACAGACGAAGAAGAAAAGTAATTAGTGTGGAGCATAGCTGTACTAAGATAATGGTAGAGTTGGAAGAGCCGCCGGTTTCATTTAAACCGGTTTCTCTGTGCAACGTAACGGTGATGGCACGCGAGTGGTGGACCGGACAAAGATGTCTGCCGACGATGTTTGGCGGAGGTGCGGTACGTCCCTGGAAACACGTCAAACATGCTAATGTACATAAGACTGGCATCACCAGTGGTGCGACGGGCAACAAAAACATGTGTGCAACAAGTTAGTTGAGTTAGTTTCTAATAATGAAGTTGCCAATGTTGCCAGTTGCTAGCCGCTTTTTCTTTTCCTCTTTATGAACGAAATAAATGAATGGTATGAGAACCCACCTAATGCATTTCTTCTGTAAATTCTATTTTTTACTTTTATAACAGGAGGTGGTTTTTAGTTTTTCAGTCTGTTAAAAAATGAATGAAAAAAGCTAGTTTTTGTTGCTTTTTTCCGTTTTACCGAACCTTGACCCGACACCTGTGTACGTACTGAACACTGACTTGTGTGTACCGTTACACCCTTACTAGGGAGCTAGGATGAGCTACTGTTAGCTGGAATGCTAGTTCACTATAGCATCAATAACGACACAAAATGTTTCAAGAAGCTTTAAAGAACCTAGAGCCTGATCCTCCAGAGGAGAACCTTGTTTAGGTTGGACAGTTACAGACAGATAAAGAGATGAATAAGAAGAAATAGGTGCTAAGTGACACAAGAAGTGCGTCATGGGAAGTCCCCGATCAACCTAGACCATAACACAGCTAAGGGTTAGTGCACCTCAGCCATTCATAACTATAAGCTTTATCCAAAAGGAAAACCTTAAACGTAACCTCATTTTGTTTCTATCAGCACCGTCCTCGGGCAGAAATCAAACACCCTGTTCAGGCCATGACGTGTCTTTTAGCTGTCCACTGTCTTCTGAGTGATCTGTGCAGAGAAGGAGATGGAACCACAGATCAGTTTGAGATCTATCCTATTATCCGTGTTATGAACAAATCCAATTTATCGAAAACGACTTGATTTGGTTACATGGGAGGGTGGCATCGTATTATGGAACAATCGAAATAGGAAATGAAAAGTGGAAATTGAGTCATTTTTATTCTTTATGAGCGATGGCTCCTCTGTACGATCCATCCCTGACCTTTTCCTTCTTTATCCCTGCGACGCAAAGAGCGACATGAGATGGTGACGAGGATCGTTTATATTGATCCGGTTCTATAGAGACGGATCTGAATCTAAATCCAGGCCATCGAATTCTGCCTTAGGAACAACTCCGGTTAACAAAAAGCCACAAAGGCAAACGTAGTTGATTCACCGTCACTGAGTTCGTGGAGTCTGACAGCTTATTTTTTCACTGCCCTCGACATGAAAGCTCTCCATCAAAGCTTTACCTCTGCTCCGAGAGGAGTCTGGTGTTTCAGTCGACATGCAGAGGATCAGAAAGAACCTGCTTTAAATTCCTCCCTGTGTTTTTGTGACTGTTGCTCAGCGTGTTTCCCTTCTCTTCTGCAGACGAGGAGACGGGTTTGGAGGTGCACCAGGTAACTCGGCCTCCGGGCTTCAACGCCAACCGGCGCCGCAGCCGAGCCGTGCTCTACCACCTGTCGGGACACCTGCAGAAACAAGACAAGAGCAAACTGAAGATCAACAACGTGAGTTTTATCTTTATTGCGTTCCAAGACCAAGTTTTAACTTCTTCCTACGGACGCCCCGTGGAGTGTGGACGCCGGTGTCTGCAGGACACCTGAAACTAGTCCCTCGTTAACCAAAATTTATACTGCATCAAACAAATTTCATCTTTCATTTGAATAAAACATGAACCCTGTGTATTAACCTGGGGTTTTTGGAAGCACAGAAACCAGGAAATCTAAAATTTAAATTCATGTTTTAGTTGGTTTACTGTAAAACTAATGGAATGAATGAAATGAAGCCGTTTACACTTATAAATCTAATGTGTTTGCTTCACTTTAAGCCATTCGGAGTGGTTTTGTGATGTTTACGTTCAGGTGGGAAAAGTTGTTTCGTGCCAATCTGCCTCTCGTGTAATTATTACTTCTGCTTTCACACTGATGATGACGCCGAAGAGGTAAAAGATTCTTCAGAAACTCTTTTATCCAGATCCTGAATCACAATGAAAAGACTTTTAATTGTTTCTCAAGCGGCAGCAAAGTTTATTGAACTGAACAACAGGGAGTGATTTACATCCTGGAGGAATTTCTTCTAATTCTGGCTCCTACTTGTTTTGGATTTTCTTTATTTGTGTACTTTGTTATAGTTTAGACTTTTCTGGGATATCGGCATGAGTTTAAGTTTAAGACATTTCTTCAGTTTGGGTTTTGTGATCGGTTCTTCCTGTGTTACTTTGTGTTTCCTGCGTCTTTTTGTCAATTTGTCTTCCTTGCTTGTCTCTTTTCTTAATTTGATATTTGTGTACATACACAGTGGTGCTAAATACTTGTGCATCTATTTATTCAGGAAAACGAGCCAACATTAAGTATCAGCGAGCTGTAAAAGTCAGTGAACCCTGACTTTCTGGTTTGTGGTAACAGCTGATCAGTGTTCTCCAGCAGCTTGGTTCCTCAGAACAGAACCACTTCAGTTCTGAGATGTTGGTGGGTTTCCTCACATCAACTGCTGCTTCAGGTCCAACAACAACATTTCTCTTGGATTAAGGTCAGGACTTTGACTTGGCCGTTCCTAAACATTCATCTGGTTCTTCTTTAACCGTTCTCTTGTAGAACCACTTGTGTTCTTCGCTTGCTGCATGACCCAGTTTCTCTTCACATTCAGCTCATGGACAGATGTCCTGACATTTTCTTTTAGAGTTCATTGGTCCATCAATGAGGACAAGGCGTCCTGGTCCAGATGCAGCAGAACAGGCCCAAACCAGGACATTAGCTTCACCCCCATGTTTGATGGAGGGATGAGGTTCTGATGCTTCATCTCATTTAAACCAAACTATTCTACTTTGGTCTCATCTGTCCACTAAACATTGTCCCAGTAGTCTTCTGGGTCACAGTCATTCATAAATGGCTCATTTTCCTGAATAAAACAAGTATAATATTCACATTTGTGTGATTGAGTTCTCTGTGTCTGATCTCAGGACTAGTCGCTGATGTTTTGAGTCATTTTTATTCAGAAATTAAGATAATTCTGCAAATATTAGTATCTGCATCAATCTGAATTTTCCGCTGCAGTAAACTGGGCAGTTAACACAACAACAGATGGTGTGAAGGACACAAGCGGGGGTCTCCTCACTTCTGTCTGACTTTGGGGTAAAAGAGCTCCACGTTTAGCTGAAGTCAGGGAAAAACAGAAACATGCAGACCTCTGCAGTTCCTGCAAGTGGGACGCCCGCTTAGTGAGGAGGGTTATGTATTTTTTAAAAGCCTCCAAATATTCAGGTGAACGTGACATTTTTAAAGCACAGAACAGATGAAATATGCATCGTGGACAAGATGTTATCTGAGTAAATACAATACAGCCCTGTAAAAAAATAAAAATACCCAGATAGATAAAATATTACTTAAGAAAAATACTTTGGAGCTAATCTTGCACTATTTGAATGCTCCTTTCATGCTCCTGTCCAACCGACGGTCCTGGACGTCAATAATATCTTTAGTAAATTAAGATATTTAAAATAATTAATTGGAAAAGAAACAAATCCTTCTAATTTAAATGTGCGATTTTTAATAAAAGATTACTTTAATTCTGAAAATGCTTCATGAAAGTCTGTTTCATCTCTGCGTGTGTGTTTATTAATTTTACACAATCAAACAGAAAACCAACGAGCACAGATATTGCCAACATATAAAGCACAAGTAAATTAATTCACACACACAGATTGCACATGCATGATTTACAAGGGAGGATAAAATGAAAGAAGAAGAGGAAGGAAGGAAGGAAGGAAAGAGGGAAGGGCAAAAGAAAGGAAGAATGGGGTGATGGAAGGAAGGAAAGAAGGAAGGATAAAATGAAAGTAGAAGAAGAGGAAGGAAAGAAATCTTAAATTGTAAAATAATTAGGAACTAAAGTGGACGGATGAAAGAGTTTAATTCAACTTAAACAGGTTTGATTCTTTAGGACACAAATCTGTGAGAAAACGTTTTAGTTAAACTGGTCTTTTCATAAAGTTTTCATAGTTTTTGGTAAAATTGTTCAAACTAATAACTTACAAATGTTTTATTTTTCTGCTGGAACCTTTAATTTTCCATCTTTGTTCTTTGATGTCAAAGCTACATGAAATCATATTATTTTCCACATTGTTTGACTAAATCTTTCTTCCTTTCCAGCTGTTTTTTTACGTCTGCTCTGCTGCAGACGTCTAATCATTTCATATTGATTTTTCACACGCTGTAATTCAACCTGACTCAGTATGAGCACTAGGGCTCCATAATCCCTCTCATGCAGCTTGTGAAGAGCTTGAGTGAGTGTGTGGCTGAGAGATGTAAAAATATGAGAGCTGTTGACGTCTGTCTCTCTTTGCAGAACATGTTTGGAGAGAAGCCTCCGATCCCCGAGTACAAAGTAGCGGCCATTCAGAAATCCCGCTTCATCCTGCTGCACTACGGGACCTTCAAGGCCGGCTGGGATTGGCTGATCCTGCTGGCGACCTTCTACGTGGCCGTCACCGTGCCCTACAACGTGTGCTTCACGGTGGTGGGGGGGCGGGACGAAGGCAGCAGCAGCAGCATGGCGAGGAGCCCGCCCAGCGTCAGCGACATCCTCGTAGAGATCCTCTTCATTTTAGGTGAGAGTGAACGGAGAACGTCCACGTTACATGAAGTCAGAGCTTTGGAACAATGAAAACTAAAATCCTGACGTCCATGTTGCTTTGACATGCGTCACCTACCCACGCTCTGTTTCACACCCTTTCATTTAAACAGTTCCCTGATTGTTGTGACCTCATTCAGGAAGGATTTAAGGAGCACAACAAAAGGTCTGAGGTGTTGATTAGGACTCCAGATTCTCCAGAGCTTAATCGAGCTGTAAATAATCTGCAGATCAGTTCAGTCCCAAGTTCTTGTGTCTCCTGTCTGATTTATGTATGGAAGGAAGGAAGGAAGGAAGGAAGGAAGGAAGGAAGGAAAAATGGAAAGAGGGAAGGGCAGAATGAAGGAAGGATGGGGTGATGGAAGGAAGGAAGGGAGGATAAAAGGAAAGAAGAAGAGGGAGGAAAGAAGGAAGGAAGGATAAGAGAAGGATGGAACGAAGGATAGATGTCAGGAGGAAGGTAAGAAAGGAAGAAGGAAAGAGTGAAGAGAAGAATAAAGAAACGATGGGGTGATAGAAGGAAATAGGATAAAAGGAATGAAGAAGAAGAGGAAGGAAGGAAGGAAGGAAAGAGGAAAAGGAAGGAAGGAGGGGAAGAAGTAGATGTCAGGGAGGAAAGTAAAAGAAAGAAGAAGAAAAGATGGAGGAAGGAAGAAGTGAAAGAGCGAAGGGGAGAAGAAATGAAGGCTGGGATGATGGAAGGAAGGAAGGAAGGGAACAAGGAAAGGAAGGAAGAATATCTCTTTACCTACCGCTGAATCAGAACCATGAACATCTGGTTATTGAGGAATCATTGGAAGGAGGTCACATGTGGACTGACACCAGATCAGCGTTCACACCTGGACTTCTTGTCATAATATTACTACAGCAGGTTAATATTGTTCTTTACTCTTGAGGAAGAACTTCAACGTTTGACGAGTCTTTTGCAGATAAAATCTAAAACCTCAAGCACAATCCCAGAGGAGTGGGCGTGTCCAAACTTCCGCCTGCCACTGTAAAGACCTTAATTCATTATTGTATTAAGTGCCAGCTGATGGGAAGCCAGCCATCAGCGCTCATCCCAGAGGCTCGTGAGTCATACTGAAAAGTTCTGCAGAAGTTTTTAATGATGCACGCTGCATTAAAGAATATGAGCCATTCACAGTGGACCATTACGCCTCATTGGAAGTGATTACTGAGAAAACAACAGGCCTCTTTGTCCCCAGTGTCGTCCACCTAACTGCAGGAAACTTGTATGACAATTTGGGTTAATGGACGCGAGTGAACACAAGCCCTCCATCAATAAACGTCTTCAGTGAAAGTATACGAGCCACCCGCAGTTAAACGCCTCACTCCGGTCAGTCGATATCCCATCTGTCAGGACTAATAGGCCGAGCCGCTTTTATTGATACGTTCGCTTGGCAAATGAGAGTGGGATTGAAACGTTCCACCGGCTCTGATTCATCCTAAAGACTCGTAAAAACACCAGCCGACCTGGAGCACAGCGGGTTAACTGAAGGGCTGTTAAATTTACAGGGTGAGTCCCTGGCTTTCTGCTTTACGCTGTCATGGACAAACGGTAAATATGTTTAAAGTTGCTGAAGGCTTAATAAGGCGTGTGTGCCGTGACCGACTGTCCCTGAATGCACCAGCAGAGATCTACAGCCGTGGAGCAAAGGTTGTGACACAAATATTAATTTTCACAAAGTATGCTGCCTCATTTTTTATGATGGCAAGACAAGATTTTTATTGTCTCTTAATGTTTCACGCAAAGTCGGATTTATTTTATGACTTATTTTTTAAAAGTTCAGTTGTAGTTAGAAAACAAACTAATTCAACTCCACGATGCTCAGGGGTCGTGAATGACGACTACTGTTACTATTCTGTCCATCAAAACGTGAAGCCCCGCCCCCAAATGATCTGATTGGTCCAGCAGATCAATGCTGGAGCAGAATCAGTTCCCAACAGAGAGACTCCAGACAAACGTTTCATGAAAAAAATAATCTGAAGTTGGAGAAGTTTGTGTGTATTTGGAAGCTACGGGCTTATTTTATTCTCCAAAATAAAACTATAAACAACAGTTCTTTTCTTTTCACTCATGTAATCTGTATTTAGTTTGTACTAACACATGTGGTCGTGTACCCGTTGTCGTCCTCTGCAGACATACTGCTGAACTTTCGAACCACATTTGTGAGCACGTCGGGTCAGGTGGTGTACGACGCTCGCTCCATCTGTGTTCACTACGTCACCACCTGGCTGTTTGTGGATCTCATCGCCGCGCTGCCCTTCGACCTTCTCTACGCCTTCAACGTCAGCGTGGTGAGCACATTCAGGAGAGAGAGAAACACTGGGATGTGGAGTAAAAATAATTAGTAATACTATAAATGCTATTACACTTAGTGTCATCACAGTATTTAAAAGAAATGTGTAGATGTTATGTGCTTAACTACCATAGCTAATTACCATTAGCCAGCTAATCGTAGCTCCTCCCAGCTAACTAGCTCTTCCCTAGCTTCCAAACTAATAATAGTTCTTCCTAGCTTCCTAGCCTCATAGCTAATTGTAACTCTTCACAGCTTCCTAGCTAAAAGTAGCTCTTCCCAGCTTTCTAGAACCCCAGTAGATCTTCCTTGCTTCCTAGGCTCCTAGCTAATAACAGCTCTTCCTAGCGCCCTAGCCTCAAAGCTAATAGTAACTATTCATGACTTCCTAGCTAAAATTAGCTCTTCCCAACTTTATAGCTTCCTAGCCAATTGTAGCACATCCTAGCTTTCAGCAAACTGTAGCTCTTCCCTAGCTTCCAAGCTCATCATAGCTCTTCCCAGCTCCAATCGTAACTCTTCATGGCTTCCTAGCTAATAGTAGCTCTTCCCAGCTTTCTAGCTTCTTAGGCAGTCGTAGCACATCCTAGCTTCCAAACTAACTGTAGATCTTCCCAGCTTCCTAGCTAATAATAGTTCTTCATAGATTACTAGCTTCCTAGCTAATAGTTCTTCCTAGCATCCTAGCCTCACAGCTAATAGTTATACTCTTCATGGCTTCCTAGCTAAAAGTAGCTCTTTCTAGCTTTCTAGCTACTCATCTAATTGTAGTTCTTCCTAGCGTCCTTACCTCTTAGCTAACTGTAACTATTCCTATCTTTCTTGCCTCCAAGTTAATAGTAGCTCTTCCTAGTTTCATAGCCTCCTAGCTAATATTAGCAATTAGTTGTAATAGTCACTAGAACTTAAAATCCCTGTCTAATCAATAATGCTGTGAGAAAAACAGAACGCATCACATATCATTTGTCCATTCTGTGAATCTACCTAGATCACTTTTTCAGAATGGTTCCTTCTCCTTTAATCGTCGCTGATGTTTCTGTGATTTCCTGTGTCTCTACCTGTCCAGTACTTCGGCGTCCACCTCCTGAAGACAGTCCGGCTGCTCCGGCTGCTGCGGCTGCTCCAGAAGCTGGAGCGCTACTCCCAGTACAGCGCCGTGGTCCTGACCCTGCTCATGTCCATGTTCGCCCTGCTGGCCCACTGGATGGCCTGCGTCTGGTACTTCATCGGTCGCAGGGAGATCGAAAGCCCCGGCTCCTGGGACATAGGTCAGTGGGCACCTGCTTCAGTTATGCACAGGGCTGCAAAATAAGGTCTCTGTGCAGTGAACTAGTTTTTGTGGCACTGCTTTAGTCTTATACTAGAATGGTCAACTGATGTAAATGATTAATCTGCTTTATATGTATCTTAAAGGAATATTTAAGATTATTAGAGAATCAACAGTAAACGCTGAAAACCTATTTCTTGTCCAGAGAAGCATCTGATATGACTTCACCGTATGGATATTAGGGGTCTGTATGTGATGCTACAGGGCGTCTTAATGGCCTCTGCAGGGTAAAATTAATTACTACGACTGCACTTTAGACTCTGCTTGCTTTCCACAACATTACGCTGTAATGCCCAAATGAAAGCTAATAGACTCAGATAAACTTTATTGATCCACAAGGGAAACTGCTCTGTCACAGTAGATTAGTTGCACATAAGGAAACACCCTTAAGAACCACAAGTTAAAAAAAGATTAAATCAATCAAACGTAGTAAAATGAAATAAAAATATTATAAGCAAAAAAATGTACAAGAAATAGAGGTGGAAAAATAAATATTATATACATAAGAATTATTAATAAGGTGCAGTAGTGTCCATTAACATAAATAACATGGAGTTATGTTGTCCAGCTGGACAGAGTAGAGGATGAAAGACGTCCTGTAGAGTCACTGTGGGAGAGGAGCTGCATCAATCTGTGAGAATGAGCTCCACTGTCCCTCTGTAGTCTAGTGGAGTAGATGAGACGTTTGTCCAGTGTCCTCCTGTCCCTCACTGAGACAGACATCTCCAACTCACTGCCTATAACATGTCCATCCTTTAGGACCAGTTTGTCCATCCTACTTGTGTCCTTTCTGCTGGTGCTGCTCCATCAACAAACCACAGCCAAGTACAGTCTCCTAAAGACTTGAGCTTACCCAGGACGTAGAGGCTATTCAGGTCCTTCTTGTCCACAGCATCAGTGGACTGCTGTTCATGTGGGCTCCCAGGTACTACACTTGTAGTTCTCCAGACCTGTCTTGGTCTTGAGACCACTTTTTCGTGGTCTTGTTCTTGTCATGGCCTCGACAGTCTTTGGCATCGGGTCTCTCAGTCTCGCAATATCGGTCTCAAAGGGATTTGTTACCTGTAATAGCCAATTGATGAAAACACAAGACATGCACCATCTCTGTGTTGTTGTGCCTGTAGTTGAAATAATACGATCTCATAATGTCTCAGTCTCGGTCTTGAGCTGAACTAGTCTTGGTCTTGACTTGGTCTGTCTTGGTCTTGATACTCTCTGGTCTTGGTAGAGTCTTGGTCTTGGTCTCGGTCTTGTCTTGGTCTTGATACTCTCTGGTCTTGGTAGTGTCTTGGTCTTGATACTCCCTGGTCTTGGTAGTGTCTTGGTCTCGGCCTTGTCTTGGTCTCGGTCTTGTCTTGGTCTTGGTCTTGTCTTGGTCTTGATACTCTCTGGTCTTGGTAGTGTCTTGGTCTCTGTCTTGTCTTGGTCTTGGTACTCTCTGGTCTTGGTAGTGTCTTGGTCTTGGTCTCGGTCATGGTCTTGGTACTCTCTGGTCTTGGTAGTGTCTTGGTCTCGGTCTTGTCTTGGTCTTGATACTCTCTGGTCTTGGTTTAGGAGATCTTGACTACAAGTCTACCAGGTACCCAGCTATTATGGTCCACTACTTCCACCTCCAGTTCCTGGATGGTGATGGGCTCCACTGGGCTCCTCTTCCTCCTGAAGTTATTAACAGTATCAGCCGCACAAACTGGGGCCTAACGATGAAAAGTCAGTTTGATGTCACATATAAGTCTGAAGAAGATCCTCTGATAGTCCGTCCTTCATCCAAATCTAAACCAGTCTCAATCAGTCCACTTGATGCCGAATAAAAAGTAGTTTCCATCTGTCATTTACAGTAAAAATAATAGCTCTAACATTGTTAAAGTATGTTCAAAAATTACCGACACTAAGCCGAAGAATTTGGGCCCGATGTGGGAGGAAGGCGTCGCTCAGAGAGTAAAATCAATAATCAGCCAAGCAGAGTTTTTATTGCTGCCTTCCGGTCGTCGCTGTAATGTCCTCATGAGTGGGACAGATGGTTTCCTAAAGTCTTTTATTCCTTCTGCTATTAAGCTTTAAAACACAGACTCATTTTAGATTAACCTTTTTACGATGTTATCTGTTTATTTATTGGATTTCTGAGCTCTGGTTTTATGATGATGACGTATTGTTTCCTTGCTTGTTTGTTTATTGGTTTGACTGACTGTGTATGGAAAAGCTGCAAATGAATGAATTGGGTAAATTTAGTCTAAATCTCGTCTTTGAGGTGATGCTGGTGGAAATATTCCCCCTGAAGCAGCTTCACGGTCCGTCCTCTCTACCGGGGTGAAACTTTTTAATTTGTCCCTCATGTTGGAGACGATGCCTCGCTCCTCTCCGTCACTCTGTAAGCACAGGAAATGATTTTAGGGCTTCCACATGCAGATTAAATGAGCTCTTATCTCGTTGCTGATCCCCTTTATGAGATTTTTACCTTAAAAACAACAAACATATCCACCTACTCCACGCTGCTCGTAAAGATAACGCTCGTCTAACCTCTGCAGAGACTCCCAGCAGCACTAACGCAGAAGAAGAAGAAGAAGAACCCTCGCGTGTCTTCATTTCCAGCAGCGACCGATGCTTTTTAATAAGACGCAGCTTTGTTGATATTCCCTCTTTATCTCTCAGTGGAGAATCTTAAATCCTGCGGGCGTCATAAAAGCCCTGGCATACAATTAAAAAAACAACAAAAAAACAAAAAGGCCATAAAGACGTGCAGCAGCGCAGGCAGGACTGTAATCCTTCTGGCTGTAACCTGGGGCAAAGATCAAGCTGTGAGTCTTGTTTTATTCTAAGCGTCGCACAAACAGACAAGGACGTATAATAAAACAAGAAACGTTTTCTTTGCTAGGGGACACACAATGTCCTCCCTCTCTCTCATTGATTTGCAGCTACCTACCAATCATTGTCCTATCAGCCCACCACATAATGACAGACAGCAGCACTGTGGTCAGTTCATGTCAGAGGTCCCGCTATCGACTATTCAGACGCACGGGGAGAATCCAGGAGACGACAAAGACCGGGCTGCAACCCGACCTTTATCTGACACCAGCTGTGATTCACAATGGAGGACTGATATCATCGTGTAGTTTGTGTTTGCAGGGCCATCAATAATTTAAGGGCGGCGTGCCCACCGTGGTCCCTGCAGAGCAGCTGCATTCACCGCAAACAAGCCACAGCTTTACTGAACTACTGGACCGTACATGTGCACCGATCAGGCGCAACATTATGACCATGATATTGAGCAGAATGGTTAGAATGGACATGGGCCACGGGGCGGCCGCTTTTAGGGGAGGGGCCTCTGTGGATCATCCCACAGATGCTTGATCAGTTTGGGATCTAGTGAATTTGGAACGAAGGTTGCGTACGTACAAAAATGTTCCGTACGTACTTTCTCACGTAAACGTTCAGATGTATCAGAGTGAAATGTCCGTGAACTTTGTCCGTGCCAACACCAACGACGTGTCTGGCGTACGTAGGATTCTACAGATGTGGATCCTTTGGCTTTGACACTTAGAGGTGATGCTGGGAAACTGTCATCAATGTGAAAACTATTACTCCGACCGATCGGGACTGAGCCAGTCGACCCTGAGCAGAGCCATGCAAGCCGTGTGGGACGGAGTTCTCCTCATGTCAGCCAGGTAGATCAGATTCCCACAATGCATCTGAACAGGT